>VZRQ01003871.1:633848-740080 GCA_013397975.1 Machaerirhynchus nigripectus | reverse complement strand
TGGAGCAGCCTGTCCTTGGAGGACTGCACCCCTTGGGAAGAGACCCACACTGCAGCAGTTTTGGGAGGACTGTGTGCCCGTGGGAGGGACTCACGCTGCAGCAGGTGCAGTTTGGCTGCTGCTCGTGAGAGGGGACCCACGCTGGGAAGTTCCCGGAGAGCTGTCTCCTGTGGGAGGGACCCCACGGCCTCACAGGGAAGGACTCTTCTCCCAGAGCAGTGGAAGAAGATCCTGGTGATGAACTGACCAAAACCCACCTGCCCTGCCTCCCTGTATTGGTGGGAAGGAGGGAGGGCCTGGGGGGGAAAAGGTGTTTAAGGGCTTATTTTACTTCTCATTACCTTCCTCTGATTCTGTTAGTAATAAATTTCACTTAGCAACCAAGGATGAGCCTGTTTTGCCCTTGAAATATTTCTCCCACTCTCCTTATTTCACTCATGAAGCCTCTGTTAACCCTTTTCCCTCTTTTCCCTCCTTTTGCCCAGCTGTGGTAGGGGAGGGTCAGCGAGTGACTCTCATGGGTGCCTGGCACTGAGCCAGTGTCAAACCATGAGAAGGATACACAGATTAAAAGTAAGGAAGTGAAGGGTGTCACAGAGGAAGTTGCTTATTGATAATGTGACCTGATCTTCTCAGTTAACATCTCTGCTGTTGAATTAGCTGAACATTTGAGAGGGTTAGAACAAGCGTTGCCATTGCAATTAAAGAAGAGCTCCTTCAGCTGTCCCTTCAGGTCAGAAATTTACAGTCAACTTTTTGTTACTTTTTTTTCAATTTTGAGGAGAGTGACTTGTGCAAAAAGTATTTTTTTATTTTCAGTTCAAGAGGCATTAGATAGTTCTGAGAGATAGGACACTTTTGAAGTTTGAGAAGAACTTTCTGAACATTAATGAATAATTAGTGTCTTAATACACATTTTTAATAAGCACCGATTGTTAAAGTGCTACATCAATGATAATATTAACTCTTCTTGTTACAGCGAAATGCAAAACTTCTTACTAGATACATAACTTGCAAATGTAGAACTCAAAAATATATTCTTAAAAATATAAGAAGTAAACAAAATGCAAATACATTTGACATAGCTGAAATATGTTCAATACAGTCAGGCTGTCTTAAAATCAAAGACATTGAAATAAAAAAATAATACTCAATAAAATATTCCTGAAGACTTTTGGAGGAATTTAAATTAATATAACTCAAAGTGGAGGACACTATTTGTTGCTTCTGAGACTACAGTAAGAAATTGTTCATTCTTACATTCTATACATCAAGCACTTCAAAGTTTCAATTGCAGATTTATCACTATTTCGTGCAAAGTTATTCCCAGTGATGAAAAAAAATACCCCCCTCCCCGTAGTTATATACATATTTCAAAGTATAAATGGAAAGCATAAAGAAACTTTAAACAACATAATTTTTCTGAACTTGTATTTCTGATGTTCTAGAACTAGGAATTTTTTTCACAGACCAAACCTCTGCCTGACTGACAGAAAATGGAAGTCCCCAAAAATATCTGCAATTAGACTGACCTTTTATAGTTAAATAAGGAATTTAAATAATCATTTGGAGGACCATAATCCTCAAGGAGAGTACATGCATTTGTCCATGAAGAGAGAGAGAAAGAAGTATCTTGTAAAACTGTCAGTAATGACAAACTGAGTGTTGCAATATGCAACAATGTAAAAGATCAGATTAATGTATAATTTGATTTTCCTGTTTAGGTTTACCATCTGTAGATGCATTGAACAATGCCAGCGCCTCTGAGGATTGGTTGGTCACTGGAACAGGCTCCCCAGGAAAGTGGTCATGGCATTAAGCCCGCCAGAGTTTAAGGAGCGACTGGATGATGCTTTTAGTTTTTAGTTTTAGGCAGTCCTGAGAGGAGCAGGGAGTTAGACCTCATTATCCTTATGAGTCGCTTACAACTTGAAATATTTTATGATCCTATGATTCAGTAGTGAATTCTCATGTTTTCCAGAGAATGGAGAGAAATTATTTTTTAATCTTTGCTGAAAAAAAGGCTTCTCTCATTTCTCAGTATATCCTTTAGTGCTGATAGAAACAAGTAAAGGAAATACATAGCTTGGAACATCTGAGAATACTAGTGGTATTCATATGGCATAAATACAGTGTGAATAATACCAATGTTCTTGTTAAAACCACAGATACCTAAGCACCTGTTATTGTCCTGTTTAATTAGTATACACTTTTCATCAAGAGTTAATGAAAAATATAGAGAAACTGATTATTTTCACAGATATGCTGGGGTGAGTAAAGAATTGTTCTGTTATATACAGTTTGTAAAATAGTCTAAGAGGAGAGTAAAGTCCAAAATAATGTAACAGAACAGGTTGTAAATGTGGGAGACTGCATTTTGAACACATATATTTTCACAGACAGGTGTTTTTCTAAAAAGAGTACTTTGAGAAACTGTTTGATACTTTATGCTCTTAAGACTCCCCTTGTTGGAATCCACGCCTGTTGAAGCAAATTATAAATTTTCCGTTCATCCAACCGTGTACTAAGAGTTTTTGCAAATCCTAGTCAGAACACACTGTTCTCAGATGTTACTTTGAGGAGCTGCCTAATCTGGCAGCCTGACAGGGAAGATGCTCCAGCTTTGTGCTTCCTAGTCCAGCTTCCCAGCAGGCACTCATGCACACACGTACCCAGGACGTGCACACATGTATACATCACTGTGTACATGCAGATCAAAACAGACAGAAACCACAGCGCTCAGGAATCATAAACAGCACTGAAGGACTCATCCTGCTCCCCTTTCTGGTTAACCAGGATGAAAGCCTGTTAGTGGAAAATGAGCATGTACAACTTGGAGCCCTCCAGAAGCTGGGCTCCAGCACTCAGGCTGCCCAGTAGCTTCCCTGGATCCCAGCCTTCCCAGTTGCTGGCACCTGAACACAGAAGCCTCTGAGACCACAGCCCCACTCCAGTTGCTGGTACTCTAGCCTGCATGGAAAGACATGCTGACACATTCCCACACACAGTACAGGTTGCTCCAGCAACCATCCTTGCACACTCAGCTTGTTCATTAGCTGGCCCTAGACCCCCGACCCAGCTGCCCCACACATAGACATATGAAAGCCATGCTGTACCACCTGGTTCAAAGCTATAAACCCACCCTGGTGCACAAACATGACCACCTCAGACTCTGTGGTTTCTCCAGTACCTGGCATGGACCCTCTGGTCCCTGAGGTAACCAGCTTTCAGTCTCCCTTGTCTCTCCAGGATCCAGCCCAGACTCTGGGGTCCCCTCTAATACCCAGCTGCTGAACCTCTTCTACTTACAGGCTGGTCTATTTTGATGTACACTGGTGATTACACACTGAAACACACACCTGAACACAATGAACCCCTTTTGTGATCTCTCCAGTTGCTCCCACCCGAGACACACAGGCCCTGAGACCTCTGGTCCTGCTCCTGCTGCTGCACTCAAATCCCCAGACACGTGTGCACATGGGACAGATATCCCTGCACCTGGAAAATAGTTAGAACTGGAGTGTAATGAGACGACAAGACAGACTCTTTGAAACTTGCCTTGCCTTTGATTGCAGAAGGGTCTTCCTGACATCTGGTAATGCCTCCCATATTTCCACAGGCTGTTGTCACCTTCCACTGATTAAAGAAAGGATTAGGTAGCTGGCCACCCTGGGGCCATGGGCTGAGACTCTCCTGTGACTCTCTTGGGGAGGAGCCACCTCAGGGTCTCCCTTTGCTCTGAGGAGGTTGCTGAAGTTCCCCCAACTCTGGGCTCCTTTGGGTTCATGCCTTTAATCACATAACCTAACCATTACATGCCCACCTGTGATACATATCCTTCAGTTTTCAGCACAAAGAATTTCTTAGATATTCAATAATATCAAGTATTTCTCTTTAAAAAAATCAAAATTTGAAAGAAATTGAAAGTTAAGGGAGATAGTATTGTGAGGAACTACAATTTATGAGATAGATTGAAAATTTGTATTACGTCAGAAGCTACAAGTAAAACTCATGTCAGCAATTGAAAAGTGGGACATACTACTAAAATGTGGTGTTTCTATGTAAGCAGGTAAAAAGTACTTTACATAGTAAAACTGTGAATAATGCAAATGATCTGGAGAAGACAAGGGAGACTATAAAAACAAAAGACGCAGAAAAAAATTGTAGAAGGTAAGTGATGGAAAATGACAAAAATCAGCATATTAAGGGTATATGTCTAATAAATCCATTAAATCAAAGAATAAAAAAAACCACACAAGACAAGTTAAAATTATTACAATGATTTATTCACATTGTACTAGAATCTGATCAGAGAATAAAAAAGAACTTTGATGTGGAAGGTGCTAAGGAATATAGCCAAATATAGATACATCAAAGCTCACTGTTTGCTTATGTTAAGGCTCAACAGGATAACAAAAATAGGGATAACACTGCAGAGAAGAAAGATTGATAGACCCCAACCAACAATTATTGAGGAGTTACCATAAGTGAGATTTCTTCACAAATATGTACGGTAACGTAGAAACAGGTAATTGGAAGTAAAGTCCTTTGAGATAGATTCATTGGTCTGGTGCCTGTAATGAGTAAGCACATGATACTAAATATGAGCAAACTTTATCTGAAGACAATGGAAATTGTCAGTAGCTGCCACTGGCCAACCCAGATGACTTAAATGTGGGACTTTTTCAATGGAGAAGAGAGTTAAATCCCTTTTTCCTCAGCATCTGCCATAAAAGTTCAGTGTCACTAAGCATAAATGTGCCCCAAGGCAGTGTGGAGTGGTGTGAACTACTTGCTGTGCTGAGCCTGGGCTGTGACAGGCCCCAGGCAAAGATGCCTTGGCCAAGAAATATGGGGACAGTAATGGGAATCTCAAGGCTGATGGCAACTTGTGGCAGGCAGTGAGATACCCAGCTGTGACCTATTAGCTGAACCAAACCAAAACTCCTACAAATCCTACTTAAAAATAATCTGTTTCAGAAATTCAGCATATGATTTAGAAAGGTGTTGCAACTATGTAGGTTTTCTGGTGCTTGTCTTTGTCTCTTGTTTTGTACAATCTGCACTTTCCTGTCCAGGTTTGGTGTATGTCACTAGGTGTGTTCACTCAAGGCTGAGATTAATTTTCTTGCAACTGACAATGAGCTGCCAGTATCCTCTGTAACAGAGACACTTCAACCGATAAAGCTGCAGGAATGGGTATGACAGATGGGAAGTTTAGAAACCAGCCCAGTACAGTTCCATTACTTTCACTGTGAAAGCAGACTAGTAAAAAGCTACAAAAGAACTTGCCATGAAGAAAAACACTGAGCAGAAAATGAAGGGGAAAAGGGACAACAAGCTTACAGGATAAAATTTATCCAAAATTATCCCACAGCACTTTACAAATTATTTACACAGACATGAGTGTGCTTTGGACTATGTCAGGCATATTTGCAACTATAATGAGGAGGAGTTATTTTATAGACTGTAAAAAGACAGTAAGCCTCCCAGAATATTATTCCTATAGGACAGATAGGACCTGCCTGCTTAACTTCAACTGCATTGAAGGTTAATACAGGAAATAAATAACATGGAAGGAATTGCCTGTTATTTCAGAAGACTGAGTTGCTCTAGTTAGCTGTTCTGTCACTACATAAACCTAAGATTTTCACAAGGTGGACACATGTATGATGACACAAACATTTAACCGTTTTCTTTGTCAGCTCTAAAATCCCAACTTTATTCCCTTTTCTGTCTCTGAAAGGTAAAACTGCTCTTCAGTAGTGGAGGAAAGAAAATTGACTTTTGCACAAGAGGAAAATTTAGTCAAAGGTGCAAAACTGCTTAAAATCAATAGAGCACTATCCATGGACATTTCATATGTGATAATGAAAAAGAAACAATGAAATTACTTGCACTTAATGCAGTAGAGACAGTTGAAGAAAACTGACCTAGAAACATCTTTACCAAAATCATAGAGATTAAGGTATTGCTATAAGGGAGCTTCAGGTGATGAGTTTGCTCACTTAAATAAATTTTAAAAACAAATCTGAAACCACATTAATTAAAATTACAGTAGTATTAATTCTGAAATGGCTCCACTAGAAAAATCCTTAAACTGCCATTGGTACCAGCACTCTAGCTCAAATCCCACTGACATTCTCTTCATTAATACTCTTCAGATGACATTAATATTTCTGCAGCTTCAGACAGAAATTTAGCCTGTCAGTTGAGGACATTTAAATAGCTCTACTTAGCTATTTGTCATTTTCATTTAGTAATTGGCAAAACATTAAATTCTTGAGATTTCAAGCACTTTTATGGCATCTTAATTCTGAAAAGTAAAATTTGGTAGACAGACTGTAAAACTTCAGTTGCTCTTCTTAATTGTATTACTTTTCTAAACTGTGCAGCTGTGTAAGAGGCTTTCAAAAGAGTTCTTGAACATGCAGTTGAAGCTGCTTAGCATAACATTTGTCCATTGTATCTTTGGAGCATCATCGTTGTGCTTAAATGCTAATAGGCAGAATATGTATTTGCATAACTCCTGGGGTTTTTGGGGTTTTTGCCAGTCTAAAATGGTTACGCAACACTGGAACATTTTCATAGGTTCGTCTGAGGTAAGTGTTGGAGCTGTTGTTCCAACTCTGCCCATAGTAACTTGATGCATGGTAGAAACATTGTATGCTGTGCAGTGACCTGATTAGTAAAGCATAGGCAAAAGATTGAGGGGAAATTTTAGTGGAAAGTGATAATTTCTGTTAGTTTTTTAAGTGTACAAGAGACATTACTAGCTCTAGATATGGTAGGAACAAAGAAAAGTACTTTTTGTCATCTTGTCAACTCGATTCAAGAGCAAACACAAAAGAGTTCAAGTGCTTTCTATGATATATGAATTTTCATTTTGAGCAGCTTTGCACAACTCTGTGCTGAGCATTATGCTTGAGAGGCTGTTATGAACATCATATGGACTGGTTGTTTTGTTGTGTAGCTTCTGATATGACAAAGGGTTGATTTTTATTTAAGAGTTTACAACTGATTTTGTGGAGTTCACCTACGAAGGAATGCAAACCTCTCTCAGATACCATGATTCTGGGCATGTCCTGAACGTTGTCTAGCAATAAATTAAAATGAGGCAAAAATAAGGGAGAAGCATAAGGCCTCATCAGCGTTGAAACACTTTTTGAATAAACAGGGTATGTGAAGAAGTTTTAAACAGTTGATTTTCCCTCTGCAATAGAAAGTTACCAACACAAGGGTTAATAATCAGAAGTTATCTTTGTGTCTAACAGTAAGCGGTTCTGAAATTCTTGATCTAAAAGGTGTTTTTATTCTCAGGAGACCTTACTCAATATCCTATATCCTATCTGGGCTATGCAGTAAATCTTTCTGGCTTGATGCCTCATTCTTCAATGTGCTGGCATGCTGGGATGCCCCTCTAAGGCACCAGCTCTCCCTGTGCAGCATGTGTTCTTTACTGCAAAGTGACACAGATTCAGTGGGAGTGCTGAAAAAGCAACAGTTTTGATAGAGACTGCATTTTCTCTAGAAATGAGATATCAGTTGGAATAGCTGCTTTTTCAGCAGATACGATATGGGACCTGTGTCACTGTAGTACCTGGGATGGAGAGACGCAGCACACACAATTCCAGCAAGAAAATTGAGTGAGTTTTATTATTTACAACTTCTGCTTACATATGCCATAATTCCATAGGTGATTGGTCAGTGGTCACCCCCCTCCTCGGGTGATTGGCTGAAGTCCTACAACGCCTCGACGCCTATTCCAAAACACTCTCTGCCTTATACCCAAACAGAGCAGAAAAACAGCAGGTGTTCAGATACTATTTACAAAAGCCATCTTACTGTTTTCATAGCTTGTGTGAGAAAGGAGAGATTCTCACAGAATATGGCAAGAAACGGGGAAAACCTTCTGCTAGCAGCTTTTCAGTATCCACAGGACCTGTGTTTCTAATAATACAAAAGGTGATATTATATCTTCCTTACATTGGGATCTCTTCCATTTTTACAGGTTCTCAGACTCAAGAGGATTAATGGACACTGGACGGTAGAGGCACCCAGACTGATAAACTGATAAATTCCAATTCTATGTATTTCCAGCGGGGAATCTCTAGGCAGCTGCTCACCAGTGAGCTGATGTTCTGCGACATGATTCAGAGACACCCAACTCCACAAGTGGACTAAACAGAGGAAACTTTGGTACTTAACCTCCTCAGTACTTCCTTCTGTGTGTCTACCTCAGAAGCCTTTGGCCAGGTTTCACAAGTATTTATGAAGCTCTGTGTGCTAGTTCCTCTTGGAAGGATTAGGAGTTAGGCTCAGCAGCATCTATGGATCATAGGTCATAGAAAGGCTGGGGTTTGAAGGTACCTTAAAATCATCTACTTCCAAACCTCCTGCGGTGGGTACGTACACCTTTCACTAGACCAGATGCTGCTCAGAGCCCCATCCAACCTGGCCTTCAACACTTTCGGGGATGGGGCAGCCACCTGTTCAAGTGCCTCACTACCTTCACAGTAAGTAATTTCTTCCTAGTGTCTAATCCAAAACTTCTCTTTCAATTTAAAGCCATTGCCTCTTGTTCTGTCACTACATGCTCTTGTAAATGGACTCTCTCTATCCTTCTTGTAGGCTCCCTTGAGTTATGTCACCCTGAAACCTCTTCTCCAGGCTGAACAATCCCAATTCTCCTAGTCTTTCTTCCTAGGAGGGATGCTCCATTCTTTTAATCATCTTGGTGACCCTCCTCTGGACTCAGTCTTAAAACTTGTATTCTGAACTTCCCATAAATTAATAGTTATGAACCTCGGCAATCCTGAGACTTCTCATTCTTGCGTATAAAGTAAATTGTAATGTTGCTAATTAATTTTTGAAATTCCATCTCACCTTTTAGTCCTGCACAAAAGCTTATGCCATTGGCTGCCATTTTTCGTCTCCATTCACATAGAACCTTGTACTGTTTTATGACCTCTTCATGCCAGCAAGAGGTTTGTAACAAACCTACACCAAAGCTTAATTCAGTATGTTCTAAAAATTTTTTCAGATATAGGGACTACACGCTATTTTGTTATTATTATGCAAGCCTACTGTCAATGAATATTCTCAGCTACTAAATCTAATAGGAAGAGTAGAGGTCTATAACGGGATTTATTTTCCTCCCTGAAATTTTTAAAATGTCTGCTGAACTACCAGTTCAGGAATATTTAAGGATTTTGAGACATTTAGAGGTACTTATTTATTTATTTTAGTTATTAACACAAAAGTATAAAAATGTGAAAAGTCAGATAATCTGAAAAAAAAAATCTATTTTTCCTATATTTCTAGAGAGGTATGAAAGCACAAGTCAAAAAGAAAAACAAAACAAAACAAAATAAAAACCAAAAGCACACCCCAAACCAACTGAACACACAAGTAGTGATAATACAATTTGGAAAAATTCTCAGATTTCAAAAAAATATCCCCAAATCTTTTGAGTAATCCATGACCTGTCATGATAACTTTAAAATACATTGAAAAAAATAACTTTATCTACAAGTAATGCATCAGTAGTTTTGAGAGGCCCTGAGTATAAAAGTTCCATTTTAAGAGTTGATATCAAACATGCAGATTTCATGGGGCTTCAATAAACATTTGAGCATTCTCCATCCATCTACCAATTACCTTCCTCTAACATTATGAGATTTGAATAGGGCTGGTACTGCTGCAACATCGTATCAGGTCTGATTTCGCTATCAGGGCTGCAATATTCTGCCACTATGCACTGGTTCAATTAGATCCCCACCTCATATAATAAGAGAGACAAAACTGAGAGGCATCAGGAAAACAAAGTGTAGGGACCAAAGTCTTTGATGGCTTCATCACAATTCACTGACTGTTGAGCAGGGTTTAGTTTAGCACTTAATATTTAGAATTAGATTTATCTAGTGAAGGTGTGTTATGCTTGGCAAATTTCTGAAGGAAGAAGCAATCGGACATATTTTAAAACAGGAAGTCACAAAGTTAGGGTTTGCAAGGAGCAAAATCCTACTGAAAACAGACTTTTGTTCCCCTATCAAACCAAAATGAAGCGAACCTCACAGTGTTTCAACCACACTTCTGAGCCAGACAATAAACATTCTGGCAATGAACATTCTTTACACTTTTCCATGTTGAGGAAAAAACTTTTAATTCTTTGTGATGCTGTATATGAGAAAAGTGTGAATTTCAAATGAAAGGCAGCAATGCATGGTGCCTGTGGTTCCCTGTATCTCTGTTCACACATAGTACATGAAATTGACACCGGAGAAGAATATTCTGCAAAAATTAGCCATGAACATTAAAATGCTGCTTATTTCAGTGGGTCGTGGACTATGGTTCCTGCAATGGAGTTACTCAAACACTACTCTGAAGCATTTCACTGAAGCAATACAAGTCAGCTCCTTTGCAGATAGATTTCTCCTGTTAGATTTTGAATAAATGCAGCAGTTTAAATTTTTATGGGTTCACTCTTTTTGTTCTCTCATATCCTTTCTACTCCATCCTCCCTCTCTTCTTACTGCACCTTCTTCTGATCCATCCTCTTCTGACTCTTAAAGTCTGTTACTCAGTAATCAGTTGCTGACTGGGCACTCACCTTTGCAGCTGGTTCCAGCCACTTTCAGTAGACACCACAGGACACAGCTGAGCCCTTCTGTTAGGCTGGTGGCACCTCTGTGAAAACATATTTAGGGAAGGGGAGAGAACACCAGTTAAAAATATAAGTGCAACCAGAGCTGTAGGAGGTGATCCACAGTGGAACTGGTAACATCCCAAGAGGGGCTGTAAGGCTGTGGATAAGCCCCAAAGGAACTGCATTCTCTGGAGGACCCATGCCAGTGCAGTGGAAATTGGCTGTGTGGGTTCTTGGCTGCCAGCCAGCAACAGACCACCAAGGAAATTTTGCATTTATGAATGCTGGTTTTTTTTTCTTCTCTGGTTTAATTATCTTCTTTATAAGAGTCAGTATGAAGCACTCTCATTCTTTAAAAAAAATACATGTCTGCTATATCAAAGAGGTTAAAAAAAATCCTTTAAAGATACTCATGCTTTCCTCAACCTCATTTTCTTCTTCACAGCTAACTTATGAGTTAAATTTTGACAATTTAAATTACAATTTTAAACAAAAAATATGTACACTGACTACCAAATAAAGGCACCATAATAATGTAGGACTATTGGAATGATTATGACTGCAAAAGTATTGGGTTGATGGATGCGTTTCGCTGTAGAATTGTTTCAGAAATGCTCAAAGCAAAGGAGTAAGTCCAAGTGTTTCCTGTCTATTTTTCTGCCCAATAAGAAATTCCAGTTATAATAGTAATGAAAAGCATATTTTTAAATGGGAGAAACAACTGCAATGTAAAATGTAACTTCTGACTTCTAGTCATTTTCATTGCATACCTTTAAAACTGAAGCATGTTTCTTACTGTACTAAAGCAATACTCCTCATATAATTTAAAATAGCAAGGGAATGCTATGGTATTCTGGAGGTGTTTCTGTATTTTTCTCTTTTTGCCAAGTCAATCATTCTGCTCCTGATATTATATATATGTATATATATAAAACAATCTGAGACAGAGAGATTAAATTCATAAAGAACTGCTTACACTCTCAGTGTTACTATTTTCTCACAACCAGAAGAGCCCTTCACTGTTTCTGTGAAGTTCAATATTTATTAGAGAACTGGGGGAATGAAAAAGGCCAAATGTCCTGTAAAAATGAATTTATGCAGATAAAAGAATATTAGACTAATATTTCTGAACTTAAACTCTGGCAGCTTGGTGCTTAATGAGAAAACTGTGCTCAAAGATTTTCTCTCATTCACCATTCAGGCTTTGAAGAAAGTTTTCTGGGTTAGATCCAAAAAAAGGACCTGAAGTGGGGCTTGGTGAGATTTAACAATGAAATCTAAATCATCAGCTGAAAAGCCCTGGTTGGGAGCTGCTGTATAACCTCTACAGGTTTGTAGGTTTTCTTAGGGGTCCTTCTTGCCATAGAAGCGAGAAAGTCCTTTCAGAAGGGAGTCACAACACTGTCAACTACCTGTCCACACTGAATTATCTCTGAAGTAAACTGCCTTTTCATTGACCGTGTCAGAAACCTACAGAGGTCAGGTCCAGCAAGTTCAGGTTAGCTATTTTGTCTAGAAGATGTGACTTTGTGCACACCCTGAACTCTTTGCATCACCAATGTTCAGCTTTAGTTCAAACATAAATTTATTCTATCCACCATCCCTAAAATCTGATGTTTATAGCTGGAATAACAGAATCATAGAATTGTTTAGGTTGGAAGGCACCTCTTGAGATCTTCTAGTCCAAACCTCTTCTCAAGAGGGCTCATTTGGAGCAAGTTGACCATGTCCAATCAGGTTTTTAATATCTTCTTGAATGGAGACTTCACAACCTCCAATATACTTCCAGTTTGTTTAAGTACTCCCTGATCCTGTCCTTTTTCACTGAGGGTAAGGAAGACTTTCCCTGTGATCTCAGGTGATTTTTGTTCCTGAATGCAGCTCTTACTGGTAAAGACTGAGGCAGAAAAGCCTTTGAGTACCTCTGTATGTTCCATGTTATCTGTCACCAAATTCCATGCCCCATTCAGCAGAATTGTAGGATCCTTTCTTGTTGGTTTTGCTAGATTCAACTCCAGGAAAGCCAGCTCTTAGCTTCCCAAGCCCTATCCCTACTTGACTGGACAGCAACTGTCAACTCCTTCTGGGTCACCTGCCCCTGTGTTCAACTCTGATACACATTTTTATGCAAGTTCAGTTAAAAGCCCCTTGCTCATCCATGCAGCCCCTGTGCTGTCTTTATTTCCTACTTGTCTCTATGACTCTTTTTTATGTTTTGAGGAAGTGATCCTTGAATATCAACCAGCTCTCCTGAGCCCCTCTTCTCTCTCAGGTTCTGTCCCATGGGATTCTCAGTCAGGTCCCTGAAGAGACCAAAGTCTGCTACCCAAAAACCCAGGCTTGCAGACCTGCCTTTTGGACTACTCCCTCCTTTTAGGATCTTGAGCATCAGCAGTGCAGTCAAGGCTGTCTCTGACTTTCACACGCTAACCAATTCTTCCTTGTTCATAAGTATCAAGTCCAGGAGAGATCCTTTCCTTGTTGGCTCAATTAAATGTGCCTGGAATAAGAACAGGCAATAACAGGTTGACCGATTTTTACTGTTCTCTGTTCTAGAAAACAGCAAAATCCATCTGTTACCAAATAATCTATTACTTTGAGAACCCAGGTTCAATTTTCTTTTTAATCTGAGGGTTTTCAAAGAATTTATTCAATCTAATCAGTTATGTACCTAACTTCTAAATTATTTTTAAAACAATGATATTGTAATGATGTAATTTCTTTCTTTTTAAAGAGCAAAGTGTATTCCAGTTTTGGAAAGGTTAGCTGGAAGGTGCTATCCCGTAGAAAGGAGTACTCTCAGGAGAGGGCTGGTCAAGGAACATTTATAGAGTTACACTCTAATTTATACCTATTTATGTCTTTAATTAGGCTATGAAATTGCCTACTGAACATCTTTCTTCCCATGTATCAGGTCTGGACCTAACACAATGACCAGTCTTAAACAGACAGTCAGCAAATTAAATATCATTAACTAACACTATTGTGGAAAGTAAAGCTAAGATAAAAATTATTTTATGAAATAATGACATTAAAAATTACATCCATAGGATTTTGGGGGCTTTTGTTTGTTTGATTTTTTTGGTTTGTTTTCTTTTTTGTTTTGTTTGTGGTTTTTTTGTTGGTTTTGGGAGGTTTTTTTGTTGTTGCTTGTTTGGGTTTTGGGGCTTTTTTTTTTTTTTTTGCAATGACTAAGGTAAACAAGCCTTGGCACATTTGGAAGGAGAATAGAGCTTATAATTTATCTCTATCTGAACCAGTCACCAAACAAAAAACAGTGGTGAACTGCATTCTAGAAATACTGGTTTTTCTCCTCTGGCTATAATGGGAATATACACTTCTGTCTCAGGCATAGAGAGATGTGCATTGCAGATGCTTACATCAGATCAGATGAATCCCATGCTGGATGTACGAATGAGGTACGTTCCGCAAGTCAAGCAACTCCTAAAATAACTAGAGAATGTAAACTACATCCTTGTGCTGCTATGATCTAATGAAGGCTGGTAAGTGCTGATGATACTCAGAGCTTCTACTGTCTAATGGTGGAATAAACAGATAAAGGAAATATAAAAATAGGAGCTATTGCTTAGGTCTCCATGGAAGATGGAGATAAACAATGGTACTTGTTTTCTCAGAGTGTCCTATCTGGCTATGTAGGGAGAACAGAAGTGGTACAAAGAAAACCCCTTATATGATCTGGTGAATTGGATTTCCTGGAAGAGTCCAATTAAAAGTAGGTGTAAAATGACCACTTTTAAGCAGCCATAATAGTTAAATAAATGTCATTAAACCACCACTTGGTGACATTCTTTACTAATTACAGGAAAAATCCATGAACATGTAAAATAATTTATTTAATCTTATTATTCCTGCCAGCCCTTTCCATACCAAATACATATACTCCATGGAATTTTCAAACTACGTAAACGACAAAGATGGAAGAACAGAAGAAATTACCCTTGGTTATTTCAGGAATACTGAACTCAAATACGGCCTTAAAATTGCCTCACTCTTAGTCATCTCTTTTATTATTTTCCTTTATAAGGCATTTTAATAACTAAATACTTCATTATTTAAATATTTGTTATTCTTCCCTGTCATTTCTACAGCACTTGGCAGGCTGTAATGCTGTGTGACTTCATAGACAAGGCAGCTTTGTGATGCTACCAAGAGCTCACTCCAATTTTTCACGGTGTCTATAACATTTTTCCAAGCTTTTCTAAAATACATAATAATAGGGTACGAAGCGACAAAGATGGATGAAATATTGATGAAATATTGCACCCCAGTGGAAGGGGGTTTTTGATTTTTTTTAAATTTTGTTTTGGGGTTTTTTTGGCTTTTTTTTTTTTTTTTTTTTTGTGTTGGTTGGGTTTCTGGTGTTCATTTTTTTTCCCTGAGAAGCAGTCAATGCCATTTTCAGTGACATATATACTGCTACAAGGGAACCTAATCTGTAACACTAGTACCCCAACTGGAGTGTAAGAAATTTTTATAGTGACCAATAAGTGCTTGAGGAGTAATCTCAAATGACAGTTCAGAATCCCTACTATTACAAACGACAGCAAGTCATACAAAATCTTCAGTTAAATAATCAATGTCTTCTTCAGTACACTATCTGCACCTCTGTTATTAAACCATATTTTACAGACTTGTAGAAAAGTGCCAGAAGTCACAGCTGGCATAATTCCACCAAACCTGCTAATTTGCAGTAAGAGTAACGCTTTTGGTGGGAGTAATAAACAATATCATGTAGAAAAACTCCATCAGAGACAAAAATACAAATGTTTTTCAGAGGCTGTGTTTTTAGAGCTTCTTTCTGTTGCATGGTTATACCAAGCTTTTTTTTCCCCACTCTTTGTATTTAACAGCACACCAAGCTGTTGTCCTATAACCTCAGCAAATGAATCATAGACACTGCACGAGTACATGAAAAATATTAAGTCTGTACCTTCAGTCATCTAAACACTAAGAAAAAGATGTTGCAATTTCTGTTAAGACTAATATTACTGCTTAATTACTTGTAATTTGTAGTTCTTTGGGGTCTTTTTTTCCTTATAAATAATTAAAGTCATTAATCATGCTGTCGCATAGTTTTCTTTATTAGAAATGTAATGACAGCAGATCATGTGTTCAGAATACTTTGAGACTTGGACTTAGAATAGAATCACCAGTCTGTTTCATACTAAAATTTAAATTTACTTTAAATACTTGCTGCAATATTTCTAAAGAATACTATCAAGTTTTCATTGAGAGTTGGTAGCTTGTTGCAGTTTTTTTTCCCCAATACTCAAGTCAGGGAGATGCCTAAACTTCTTTCAAGGAACAATGCAGTTTAGAGGTGTCTTGGTTTGAAAGACACGTGTCTGCCAAGGAAGACAGGAGCCTCCCTTGGAATAGAGAATGTAAGCCGTTTCCCTCCAAATTATTATAATTTTGAACTTAAATTGGGTTTTTTTGATAGTTAAAATAGAGAAATAGGAATAACAGTTCTTTACTAATACATATATATATATATATGAAATACATAAATATATATATAACAAAGCAATAATACAGAAACACTAGTTTAACCTGACAGAGTCTGCATATGNGACAGGAGCCTCCCTTGGAATAGAGAATGTAAGCCGTTTCCCTCCAAATTATTATAATTTTGAACTTAAATTGGGTTTTTTTGATAGTTAAAATAGAGAAATAGGAATAACAGTTCTTTACTAATACATATATATATATATATGAAATACATAAATATATATATAACAAAGCAATAATACAGAAACACTAGTTTAACCTGACAGAGTCTGCATATGACCTGACAGCCTGTCGGGCAGGGCAGTGGAANTGGGTTCTTGATAGCCCATTAAACAGAGATAGCCCCTGGAGGGAGTTATCAAGGATGAGTCATGGTAGGGGATAACAAACACTGCCCCACCTGCTTTAACAGCTTGTGAAGATGATAATAGAATACATACTATTGGTTGCATCTTACACTGTAACCTAGGACAAGAGGTCTAACATTACCTTGTCATTTCTTCATATTTCACTATTTAAGTAGTTCCACACACATATATTCTACAGATACAATGTATATATCATAAAAAGATCTTGGGAACATATAGTGTTAAATGTGTGCACTGAGTGAAGTCCTATAGCAGGGCTGAGTGGAAGAAGAATGGCTTGTTAATGTCCTTTATTTATACTGGGCATGGATGTAACGATTCCTGGGACAGCTTCTCTGCACTTACACCCATGCCTCATGGAATGTAAGGTACTTTCTTCCGTGAAATTCACACACATACTGACAAGATAATTTTATTGTTTGCACATTTATAATCAGCTGAATATAAAAAACTGATGCTCTGGTGTTTGGGGATTTTTAAATCTTTTTTTTATTGCTGTTGTCCAAGGAAGACCATAATGGTATGTGAATATTGCTTAGAAAAAAAAAATGGAAGCTATATTTATGAATAAAAATGAATAAATTCTGTCATAAAATATCTGTGTAGAGGAGAAAAGCAGGATCCTTCTTTCAAAAGACTAGTAAACATGAGCACAGTATTCTAGGTCTTGAGCCATTCAGTAACTGTGTGTGTACACCTAGCAGTGGGATAACACGTCCCTGAAGGAAATAGCAAGGACGTTCAGCAGGAGCATTTAGCTGAGGATAAAAGGCCCCATGGGCTGCTCTGCAGTCTCCTACTCCTTTCATGTGAATGCAAAGTCACACTGTAATTATGGCTAGTAATTTAAGTTCCAGACCATTTTCGTATTTTGTTAATTTTTACTATATTTTAAGCACTCTAACAAACAGACTGTATCTTCATAAATATTAAAAATAAACTGAAGTACTTTCATTTATTAATTCTTGATCCCAAAAGTCTAGTCATAATTGTTTGTTGTGTTTCTTTTCCTGAGGTTGCTTGCAATAAAAGTGTTAATTTATCAAGGGTTCATCTCAGCTCAAAAAGAAAGGGAGAGGGAAAAAAAGCGCCTTTTTTCAGAGAAAACTTGCATGACAATGCAGAGAATAAATATACTTTCCTTTGTAATTCAAAGAATGAACATCCATTACAGGCAATATTTTGGTTCAAAGTAACATCCAAACCAGAAAAGAAAAATAGATTTATTCAAGATATAGATTATATCAAAGTTGAAAACAATAAATCAAAAGTGGTAAATGTACCGACAAAATTCATAAAAGACAAAATCTGCTAATATGTAAATTGGAGATTTATATTGTAAATGCTGCAAAGCAAAAGAAAAACTTGTATCACAGGAGAAAATTTGTACTACAGAAGAAACCAATTCATTGTTAGACCTTGTCAGTGTGCCTCCCAGTAAAGGAACTAGAAAGACGTGGGAAAGTAACTTCTGATTTCTTGTTTGAGGCAAGTATTTGACTTATTGGCAAGCATCAAAACACAGACCTGCCCACTGACTGAAGCTATGAATTGTTCTCATTGTGTAACATCATTAAGAAAAGACTTCAACAGAAGGTCTGTCAGACCTTAGATTTGTGGGCAGACTGAGCCTGGCAGATGCCTTTTTTGGGAGGTACTGAGTTTGCTCAGCTGGGAGTTAGTAGGGAGAAGAGATCAGGCTTACAGGTTGCTCTCAATAGTCAAGGAAAGAGGTGATCTAGTGATCTTGGAGGACTTACTAAAGTTTGATTGACTCAGGAAGTTACTAAAGCTGCCAGTTAGAAAGTCAGAGTGGAAAAAAATTCCTGACTTTGCACCTGTAGCTGGCAAGAGACAGGCAAAGACTTTCCCAGGAGATGATAGGAGTTTTCTCACTGAGAGTGATTGCTTTGCTCTTTCATCACATCTTTAGAGACTGCTGCAGTGGTCTCCTGAATTATGGAGTATGCCTAACAGTTCTTTCAAGTCCTGCCCATCTTGAGACCTATTTCCACTCCCTGAGCACCTAAATGCTTCGATGGAGCCTAAAGTTATGGAGCATCAAGAATGACATTTGGTAAATTTTAACTTGTTATCACACAAATGGTTTTCCTGAATGGCTATTCATTGTATGCAGTTCTATATAGTTTCACCCTGGCTTAAATTATCCTGATGTACATGTATTTGTGTTTTGGGTTGTGTCTTGTGCCCTAGAGGAAACAGCAAAACCTGAAACCCCAATTTGCATACAAGTCCAATGTCTGTCTTTTTTTTTTCCCAAGTCACTCACATAAAATGCGATGTTGTTATCTTACACTTGCATTTTGATCCCAAAACTATAGTTCTCAGTTGGTATTTTAGGGGAAAAAAGTCCTATAATCATTGAAAACTTACTGACTAAACAAAATATTATGTCCTAATATATTTAGTGAATATAATGAATATTAGTAACTATTCTTGCCTTCTACATCCTTACAAGCAAATGGAAGTCTATATTAAACAATAGTGTTCTTTGCACATACTGTGTTCCTGGAACGGTTCTTATTAAGGTAAATGAAAATACTACTCTTCTGCTAATGTTTTTTAAATGGATATAAGTACAATATTTCTGAGAGTATATTAAAAAAAAAGGAGATTCCAATAAATAAATAGATAAATACATGCTATTTATGGAGGTTTTCTTGGCCTTTATACTGTATTTACTTTCCCATTACATAAGGCCTAAATTTGGAAAGATGAGGAAAATAGTAAATAAGATTTTAAATCCTTAGATAATGACAGATGTGTGCTAGATGTGACACTATAATTGGTTTGTGTCCCAAGAATTAACTCTCGTCAATTTATGACGCACACTGCTGTATGGGAGAGTGCAAGTGTAGGAAGATGATAGCAGTTTAGTGTTTCAGAAAGTTTCCAGTTAAAAGGTTATAATTTTCTTTAAGTTTGTTTCTATACTATTAGGTTAAAGACAAGAAGGCAAAAAGTATATCCTGTATAGCACACATAATCTACATACCAAGTAACAGGGAATATAAAATCTAAGATTTAGGGGCTGCGTTTACAGAAGGGAATTGGTTGTTTTAAATGATGAGTTGTGAGAAGCATCTGTAAGAGAAATTGTAAAATAATATAGCTATTTTATAAAATACCAACCACCCAGTAGAGAACCAAAATAGTCTCATACATGTATTTGAGAGAAGAAACACTGCTGCTTGGATGAAGAGAGTGTTTGCTTTAAAGCATTGAATTAAAAGTAAGTTGAATCTTGATTTGCTGTCTTTTATTTGGTTTTGATTTTTCCCTTATAATTCAGAGTAACAGAGTAAGGAATAAAAGCATGTATTTTCAACCTCTACTGCAAGTGTTTTACTTTGGTTGGCTGGTTGGTTGGTTTTTTCTTTTTTTCAGGACATTTCTGCAACTGATTTGAACTGTGCTTCACAGTGAGTTCTTTGCCAGTTTGGTGTTTAAATTTGTAGTTTTATTAAAAAATCTTATCCCTCAGATCATTATGGACAAATGTAAGCAAAAGGTGAACTTTCATTTTAAGGAAATTCTTGCAATGATCCAAAATTAGTTTAAAATGTGGTTTTGAATATAGATACAAATAACTGCAGGTCCTTGCATCAATTTTTATATTCACACATCTCTTAGAGTAATCATGCAATCTGAACTAACACTGCACTATCTCCTCTCACAAATCAGTAGCAAATGGACTTCAAGCTAGGACTGCAAGGGGGAAAACCTTGGACAGTATATCTCTGTACCTTGACTCCTATCCTTTGTAACATTTGTTGCTTGCTCATACACAGGGTCTTGTATTGAAAGGTCAAGAATAATACTGAGCTTTAAAAATGGCCTTGAATCTTTCTGATATTTCTAGTGTTCCACTCAACTTTCCCGGGAAAGTTGAACAAGAAAGGCTGTGACATTAGAGCCAGAGTTGCAGCACTGCCAGTAACCAGAGACGATCAACCAAATGTACTGTAGAATAACCTGTCAGAAAAGTTCTCTTTCCTATGATTTTATCCTTTTGTCTTCATCTGTACATATGCACATCTTATCAAGGATTAGTCCCTCTTTTTCTGCTTTCAGGTATTTAATCCTTACTCTCAACTCTACAGTTCCAAAGGAGAAATCACTCAGTCCCCTGGTACTATTCCCCTTTTTAGATCTTTCTTCTACTTTCATTTCATCAGTTTGACAGCTCAGAGACTTTTGAATGACTGATATATACTGGAGGCAATGGTAGGACTTCCACAATTAAAGTGCTGTTCTTTCTCTTACCCAAGTTTTTGAAATTAGAAAAGAAAAAAAAGAAAACCTTTTCATCACTAAAGGAGTCAGAAATTTTAAAGCTAAAAAATATTCTCGAAAATGGAAATACCTTGTTCAAATTATGTTAAATCTATTCCTGGATTTAAAAAATGCCCTCATTTTTGTGACAACAGTATGAGGCAATTTTGACTGAGACCTCTTTAGATAGCTAGAGATGAATTAGGTGAACTTAACTTCACTCATCTAATTTTGTGTCTTTAGCTGGCTGCCTAAGTTAGGAGTCTGTTCACCTTAGGCTTCTCTCCATCATTAGTGCAAAAAGATATTAATTTCCAAAAAGTGAGTCAGCTTGTGTAAGATATGAATCATTCTGTCAAGTTGTCTATAACTCTCCATAGCAGACACTTTCAGTACCAGGGTTCTAAATTAATTGTCTCCGTTAAGTTCCTAAGAGAAGGTGGGATGAACTCAGGTCACTGGTTTGAGAACTTTGGCAAAAAAGAGGGAAGATTGCATCCCACTCTCTGTACATCTAGGCCTGGAGATTAAATTCTCACACCTGCAATATATATATATATATATATATATGAAGTTATATAAATACATATATTTATTTTTATAGCTTCAAGCAAAATGGACCAAAATACTGCCACCTTTGTACTGCTGCTACATCCAACAACAGCAGCAGTACACAAGGAAATCACAAAATATTTTCAATGCAAAAATATATGCAGATATACTCCAGATAAACAAGGATGACACAGAGATGTTTGAAAATGTGGGTGTACATATCTGGAGGAGTCCTGCCTCACATGTAAAATTGCCTGGTTTTGTTAAAGAAAGCTGCTTAATTACAAGAGTCATACCTAAAAGGTCTCTTAAAAAATAATTATTCAATATGGAATTTATAATTTCAGGCAACAGTGACAATATCCTGAGTCACTGGGGACTAAACTAAATAGAACAAAAACAACCAACCAGCCTGGGAGTGCTGTAAATAATCATGTGCAGTCAAGTTCGCCCAAGGAATTTGACTTGTCTCAGAGAGCGGCTTGTCTGCTGAGCTGCTGCTTCACATTTTGCAGAGAATGTGGAATTCTTCTGGTTATTGATGCAATTAATTACCAGTATAGTTAAAGAGAAAAATATCAATCTCCCACAGAGTTGGTTCAAGATACCTGTTCTTTGAAACAACCCTCATCCTACTTTCACTAGGTATTGTATTTCAGTATTTTAAGGTGTTGGATTTATTCCACTGCATCTGTCTAAAACTGAAAAGGGTAAAATCATTGAATTCAGTTCACCAGTGATGGCTTTTAGCACAAAAATAAATGAAGACCTTTGGAGGTATAGTATTATGTTTAAAATTAATGGTGGCATGCAAGTTCCTGAAATTTTTGTCTATCAGACAAATATGGGAAATATATTTCATTAAGATTAATGAATTGTCAATGAATTTTCCAGTTCAGTGACTTATGTCCACTACATAATTCTAGAAATTAAGCATAACTTACAGGATTTGCTTTCATATACCTGTAATTAGAAGTTTTCCATGAAGACAGCTGCAATATGTGTTGAAATTTTGATTCATTATTATGCAAAAAATAATCTTATCAACAATTCAAATGGAGAGCTCTACAGATTATTAAGAAATAAAACACTAGTTAAGATTTTTTCATGTTTTAGGTATGGCACTAAGCTTGGACTGGATGGTTGGTTGGAGCATTAAGCTTTTTTCCAATAAAATTCAGGATTTTCTCTGTGAGCCTTAATATTTAATTGCTATTATCTAGTTACTAATGTTGGGAAAAAGTCCTGTGAAGAATATGAAAATTGAAACACCCACAGGCATATAATGCACAAAACAGTATGTTTTCCTACAAGACACATCCTGCTCTTTATGTTCTGGCACTGGCAATGTAAGACAAGATATTAATTTAGTTTCTGGATGGCTGTCACAGAGTATCAGACTGCAGAAAATCTGCTATAGAATGAAATAGAGCCAAAAGGTAGGAGGAACTAAGTTATCAATTAATCTTTGATTGTTGCTTAATCTCAGTGAGTTAAGTCTGAGGTGTATTACTGGGGAGTCCTCTTGTTCTTGAAGCTTATATATAGTTTTAAAATGTAGACATTTGCTCTTGAGTTACACACAGTGTAAACCATTTTCTAACTACATCCTGGAGAAAAACAGCCTCAAATCCCCACACTTTTTTACCATTATTAATTTTCTTAACCTGATTTTGAATTTGTCATTCAAGCTACATGAACTGCATCCTGTGTCATCTGCCTCTACTCAGGACATTTCAGAAATCAAAGTTGCTATGTTTTCAGAAAGTATACTAAGTTGAATTCTATGTTCTGCTTCTTTGATTTTGGAGAGATAAGAATTTTTATCTTATTAGTAAAGAAACCATATTTTTCTAGGTCCTCATCAGCCCTGTTGGGATACATATATATAAATATATTCAAATAAGTGCAAGAGAATTTGTCATTAGATAACTGGTACTATCTTACTGAGACCAGTTTGTTACAGCACTTGAAGTAAATCAATTAAACTGTTTCTTTCTACATACTACAGAAATAAGGCTGGACTTCAGAAAGAGGGAAAATAAAATCCCAAAGAAACACTGAATTTTTCTAGAGAGTACATAGACAGAGTTTGTGCTTCGATTACCTTTCAATGTCAATATCCTCCAATAGACAGAACTTTTTACAACCTCAAGATGATGTTAGAGTTGACATTGCTTTTGGACTCGCCAATACAAATCTTGAAACATCTATTATTTTCATTCTATGCAGGCATGTAAATGATACAAAGTCAATATTATAATATCTAAGATTATAGATTATGTCATTTGCATTTGAAAAAATGTACCTAATCCTCTTAAGTGATGACTTTACAACTGTCACTTTATATTCTAAATATGAAACATATTTCTGTATTACACTCGTTAGAACTATGTTAAAATACCATCAGAGTTGTTTTTTTTTTTTTAAAGCAGAATAAAGCTGATGAATTTTTTTGAAAGATCTGGGCTGCTTTGAGCACACATATCAGATCTGTACTTACTTCAGGCATTTATACTGCAGCCATAGATCTGGATGGGAAAATAAGTGCAATCACTGGTGCCCCAAAACCTGGATGACTGGACAAATCATTGACATTTTAGTAATTTCTGCAAATTTTTTAGTCTTTAGGTAGCCAGGGTATTTCGATGCCAGCTTCCTCTGTGATCTGCAACAGCTCAGAATATAACATAAGGGCCAGTTATTTTGTGTTGGTTAAGAATATCTGTTTGTGCTTGCTACTTGATTTAATCATAGCCTTGAATCACATGTTTGCCTTCAGAAGGATGCCATGGAAATGAGTCAATTAATATAAATTACTATGGTCTTGTAGGTGTTCTAGAATATTAAATGAGCAAGCTGGCATAAAATACCAACCAGTATCTTTCTTAAATCTTCTCTAAGGCCATTTGAACTATTCTTAATGTTTATTTGTCTAGCTGATTGATTAAGCCATTGCTCATTGCAGTGAGTAATGATGGATACAGGAAAAACTATTTGAGTTTGGCACTGGGTAATTTGTCACACTATTCTACAGTTTGGGGGTCTATTGCTTTCAAAGTTCTCTCATCTTGTTTGAACAGGAGCAAATTCTAGG
Source organism: Machaerirhynchus nigripectus (assembly GCA_013397975.1). Classification (NCBI taxonomy): domain Eukaryota; kingdom Metazoa; phylum Chordata; class Aves; order Passeriformes; family Dicruridae; genus Machaerirhynchus; species Machaerirhynchus nigripectus. Next base: position 715,587 of record VZRQ01003871.1, on the reverse strand, counting down.
ATGACTTTTTTTTGAGAGAATCTTGTTCCTTTAGCTTGTATGTTCTTAGAAGCTTAAACTCCTACATCAGTCCGACACAAGAGAAGAGGATGTCACTTTTACTTCGTATTTGGGCTGTGAAATGTGTCTGGCTTTGTCCTGTTTTGTATAAAAGCTGTACTTTGGGAATTTGATGGTTCAGTCTCTCCATGAGACAGGAAAAAGGAGGGTCTATCAGCTCTCTAGGAAACTATAATTCTATATTGATTTAGATATCAACACTGATAGCTATATAAAATCTCTATTCTACATATTCTTCAAGTCAGTCAAATTATAATTTTGGCTTTATCCTGCAGAAAAGCCTGGGTCAGTCTGGTTGTTAGTGTTGTGTCTGCAGGTGGTAACCCCAGCTCTGTGTCATTTGGAAACTCCTCTGAGATCCCTAAAAGATACAGATTTATATGGGATAGTGGCAAATAAATGGGCTTCATCAGTAAAGCTCTGGAAGAACACTCTGACCAAAACTCATCTCAGAGCATAATAATCAAGAAGGAATACATCCAACTTATTTTCTGCTCCACTCATGTAGTTAGCAGGCCATGCTCCTTGGAAGTAATTAATGACCCATGCTATTCATGGGATTTTAACGTGTTCTCTCTCTCTTGGAATTTTGACACCTTGAATATATTTTGCCAGAGAAAATGGCCCACCTTGCTGTAGTTAATAGACTTATGGAAAGTGAGCTCCTGAGCCAAACACTAAGATTTATATGAAGTTTAAACATTAAGAAAGAGATTGGATTCATTTAAGTATCAATTCATGGTAGTATTCATGCTAATTTGTTATGAGTCAGGGGAAGATATTCCAGTATTTGTGAAGAGAATTTTAAATAGATTAGTTGGGTCACTGAACTTTCTGAATTGTTGGAATTTCTTGAGCTAAAAAATCTAGAAACAATAAGGATAGCAAAGTATTTTGAAAATTCATTGTGAGTCTCTGAAAATTATTTTCTGTATCCCAAGGAAAATTTGACCCAAGTTCTTGGAAATTAAATTGTAAAGGTTAAGCCTTTTTCAACTTGTAGAGTTCTATATGTAGGATTATTCCATTACAATTTCAAGCTTTTTTGTAAGCCGATCATTAATTTGTACAGCAAAGAATAATTTACATATTTTGCAGATTATGTTTTTTTTACCCCAGAAAATGGCTTAATATCCAAAGTGGCTTTATGTACTGAAAAGAATGCAACCTGTCACTACTCATTCTATTTCTATGTGCTTCAGAACATTTCTGCTCATTAAAGTATCATATTATTAAATCACTGTGGTAAAGTCTAAGAAAAGAAAGTTCCATTTAACTTGGAAAACTGGTTCTTAGCTGTGTTCAAATACCATCACAAAACACTTTGCTTTAATTCTGAGGTTCACATTAAGTCATAACTTTTTTCTCTCACATGATTTATTCTTCTTTACACTAGGTTTGGGACCATGCACAGAAACTAATATCCCATCCTGCACATTCAGAGCTATCATGCTGGATATAGCCCATCTCTGAAGTAAGCAGGAATGTCTAGGAAATAAAACCTGGTAAAAAGGCTGATATTCAAATAAATGATCCATGAAATAATTCTTCCAGCAAACAACAAAAACTCTGAACTTTAGACAAATACAGTTTTCTAGACTCTCATCTTTCCTGTTAATCTAGAGTTTTGGTATTTTCACTGAAACCTTGCAGTAAACACAGATTGTCTCTCAGCTAGATAGAATCATAGAATTAATTAGATTGGAAAAGATATTTAAAATCATCAAGTCCAACTATAAACCTGTGACTGCCAAGCCCACCACTAAACCATGTCCCTAAGTACCACATCTACATATCTTTTAAATACTTCCCAGGATGATGACCCAACCCCTTCCCTTGGCAGCCTCTTCAAATGCTTGAAAACACTTCCAGTGAAGAAATATTTCCTAATATCCTATCAAAATCTCCCCTGGTGCAACTTCAAGTAATTTCTTCCTGTACTGTTGCCTCTTACCTGTGAGAAGAGACCAACCACCACCTGGCCACAGCCTCCTTTCAGGTAGTTGTAGAGAGCAATGAGGTCCCCCCACCCTCCTTTCCTCCAGTCTAAACACCCCCAGCTCCCTCAACTACTCCTCATCAGACTTGTGCTCCAGATCCTTCACTGTCACCCTGAGTTTTGCAGTCTTTCTGTGTTTTCATTCTTGTAGTAGAATTTCTCAGGCACTTTACTGTAAACATCAGGCATGTTTACCTACCAGTATCTATTATTATCATTCTTTTTGTTAGGCGGAGAAATATGATAGACTTTTGGTCTGACCAGTGTCATTGAGAGGTGGTAACCCCATCCTCCAATCCATGGTTGTCTCTAAAAAGATATATAACTGACAAAATAAAGGGCCGGGCCGGTCTTCTTCCTCCTTCTTCCCCCTTCTTTGCCCTACCTTGGCCCTTCTTGCTCTCTCTCTTTTGGCCCAGGCCCTATCCTGACAGAACGGTGTCTGCGTGGTTCTTTCGTGTCTGAGTACGACACTTCACCAGCTTCTCTGCCCATCTCTGGATGTGTTCCAGCACCTCAGTTTCATTCTTGCAGTGAGGCGACAAAACTGAACACAGAACCTGAGGTTTGACCTCACTAGTGCTGAGTGCAGAGGGATAATCACTTCCTTGGTACTGGTGGTCATAATATTTCTGATCCAAGCCAGTATGTCATTGGCGTTTTTGGCCACCTGGGCACATGCTGGCTCATATTCAGCCGCTGTCAACCAGTTCCCCCAGGTCCTTTTCTGCCGGGCAATATTCCATGCACTCTGCTCCCAGCCTGTAGCGCTGCCTGGGAATGTTGAGACCCAAGTGCAGGACCCCACACTTGGCCTAGTTGAACTTCATACAGCCTCATACCTCACACTTGGTCCATTGATCTGCCTGTCCAGATCCCTCTGCTGAGCCTTCCTACTCTCCAGCAGATGAATATCCCCACCCAGCTTGTTACTGAAGGTGTACTCAACCCCTCATACAGATCATTGGTAAAGATAGCAAGCAGGATTGGATGAAATACTTACCCCAGAGGAACACCTCCTGTGGCTGTCTGCCAGCTGAATGTAACTCCATTCACAACAAATCTCTGGACCTGGCCACCCATCAGGATTTTTACTCAATGAAGTGCATGTGTTATGGAAACTTCCCTGTTCCACCATTCACTCTGGTAGTCCCACTTGCATGACCTGAGCTGGGAGTGAGGCCTTTTCACAGCTGCATTCCCTGTTCACAGCTACATACCCTGTTTGCAGCTACATACCCTGTTTGCAGCTGCATCTCACACAGTCAGACCAGATTTTCTTAGTGGTTTGAGCCCAGGTTTGCCATAGCAGAGTCCTAGACATCTTTTTCCTTAAAATAATTAAATCTTGATGCAATAACTAAATAACAAAATAACAGCTTAAGCCGGGTGCTTCTGGGAGGGACCACAAACAAAGGAACCCCTGGGCTTGTGTACTCTTACAGTCTAAGCACAGAAAGTCTGGAGTCCTGGCTCCTGCCCCCTGGCCACTGCCACAGGTCCCCGTGCCCTTTGCACAAAAGAGTTGGCAGTTCACGGCCTGAGGCTCGCTCTTGGGCTCAGGCTCCTGCCCTCCTAAGCTCAACTTTCAGCTTGCTCTGTAGCTTGCAAACTGAGCTACCTGCACTAAATATATTCCTTAACATGCCATTCCAAGCCATGAGCAGTCAGTTTGTCCAGGAGAATGATGTAGGAACCAGTGACAAAGGTGTTACTAGGGTCCGGGTAGACAACATCCACAGCCTTTCTCTCATTCCCTATGCAGGTCACCTTGTCATAGAAGGAGATCAGGTCAGTAAAGCAGGACCTGCCTTTCCTAAACTCGAGTTGCCTGTGCCTGATGCCCTGGTTGCTCCTCGTGTGCGGTGTCATGGCACTCAAGATGTACTGCACCATGACCTTCCCTGGTCCTGAGCTCAGGCTGAAAGTCCTGCAGCTCCCCAGATCCTCCTTCCCACCTTTCTTTTAGGTGTGTGTTGCAGTTGCTAATTTCCAATCAATTAGAACCTCTGGTAAATGACTGAAAGAGTCTCAGTGAGCTCTTCTGACTGTTCTCTCAGTGCCCTTGGGTGCATCCCATCTGACCTGAGAGTCGTGTATATAAGCCGTGTAGCAGGTCTCTGACTGTTTCCCTTTGGATTATGGGGTATTATGGAACATTCTGCTCCCTATCCCTGTCTCCCAGCTCGGGGGCCTGGGTACCCTGAGGACAACTGGCCTTGTTATTAAAAACTGAGGCAAAGAAGTCATCAAGTACCTCTGCTTTTTCTTCATTCTGCGTGAATATGTTTTCCCCTGCATCCAATAAATGACAAAGATTTCCCTCAGTCCTCCTTCTGTTACGAATGTATTTATATGAACATTTTTTATTTTCTTTAACTGCAGTAGCCAGATTAAGTTTTAGTTGGGCTTTGGCCCTTTTATTTTCTTTTTTTTTTTGTACATATGACTAGTGGGGTTTTATGTTTATCATAGAAGAAAATATGCTATTGATCAACAGATTCATTAAAAATGTTATGATCAATTTATTTGTTAAACTCATTATAGTTATTCTGTTTTTTAATGCCAGTATCTTCAAGCTTTCAGAAATTGCTTGAGCTATCCACAAAATTCCCATGAGTTCCTCAAGTGTGTAAAGTCTATCTTACAGAAACTGATCATCATAATCTCTAAAACACTGATACGTAAGTCAGAGACTGCCATCATCAGACATGAACATCCATAGATTTTACAGGGCAAAATAAAGTAGCCGGAATGTAAAATACCTACTAGAATTTACCATTTTCAGTATAAGCAGTCCAAAGGACATAGAAGAGCAAATGAATGCAGATGTATGGAAAGAAAAGAAAAAGGGAAATGCAAGACATGTCCTAAGAAACAAGGCATTTTATGAAGTTGGCAGGATTTCCAAAGTTTGAGCAGCTGGGTAGCAAATAGGAGATGATATGGAGGTATTTAGAAGGAGACAGCTGAATATAGGAGGAATGAGGCAATTTTGGAGAGAATTTCTCAAGGGAATAAGAAATCAGTAGAACTGTTTGTGAAGTTAACACATTCATGAGCATGAAAAAAGAGCAGATTTAGGTTCTCTGTGACATTCACAAAGGTGAAACTTTTACAGAAGTATAAATGGGCTTTTGCTGCAGTGGAATTTCATCAGATTCTGAGTATATCATTGCTCTGAGTTGCCTTTGAAATACTCTCCATGATTTTATATAATTTTATAAATTTTCCTGCAATATAGTATAGAATTTACATTTATATTTGATCATTCTCTTTACATAGTTGTATAGCATTTTAACTGTAATTAATTTTTCTTTTAATTCTAATGACACTGAGGAAACAACCTGGAAATTGAAACTGGAAACAATTTTGGAATTAGGAGTTTACTAAAGACAGTTGCAGAGTGAAAAAAAACATAAATCATACTATGTACCCATGGTGTGCACATTCTAGTTGAAGTATCCTGCAGTCCTAAAAGAGCAAGCATATATAAATATAAGTAAATTTAGGAGTAAAATTTCCAAGCCATGAACAAGAAGAAAGATCAAAGATGTTGCCATTAAAATAAATAAATATATAACAAATGAATGTTCAAATATCACCTCTGCTATTATTAAATTGTATCTCTGAGGCACTACAATAATTAGGATACAAATAATATTTATTGCCACCATAAACGCAAGAAATAGTAGAAAATGTGGCAAAATGGATGTTTTATGATGTACATTTATTATGTTTTATAATGTACATTTATTATGTTTTATAAACAATGAATATTTATTCTTTAACTTCTGATTTTGTCCTTCCCTTTTAACACCTTTACACATTGCCTTTTATAGTTATTTTTTATTTATTTGCCTCTCACTTTTCTTTTGGGCACATATTTATCAGTGGTTTTATTTTGTGTATTTTAACAGGCAAAGTACAGGAATGTATGCCAAAAACATGAACTTCCAGACCAAGATTTTCTGTTAAGGAATTAACATCTGTTTTTGTGTTATACTTCTGGGGTTCTAAGTTTTGACCAGGTTCGAAACATATTTATTGAAATACTTCATTTGTCAAATTAGAAACTCCTTGGAAGATCTTAAACTTTTACAGGAAAATGGAGGTTTGCAGCTCCATGTTTCTGGTCCAGGGAGACCAGCAGCGCTTTGCTGGCTCTTGGCTCCAGGGTTCTTGGTGTTCTGATGCTCTCTGACCAGCCAAGAATGTCGGAGACTTAGAGCCTGAACTCATCCCGCCCTGACCAGGACTGGTGCCCTGATAAACAGACCTAGGCTGTATTTCCAGGTTTTCAGATGTGAGGACCTACCAGTGTTGATACTGCACCCTAAGCTGGCCAGAAACAAAATGTTTGTGTTAGCAGAACAGGCAGTTCTGCTTTAAGGTGATCCAGATATTTTCCAGACTGAGGTGGACTGAGGTGCATGCATGGCACTGCAGTGTGCCAAATCAATATTTGTTTTGCATCCTACTCCACTGAAGATAGTAGATCTGCATTATGCCTCTAATCTCATTTCATGGGTGCTTGAAAATGTAGAAAGTCACTTGCAAGAATAACATAACTTTTCCAAATGCACAATCATTACAATATTGTTACCAAGCCAATGCTGGGCTGGGGAAAGCTCTCTGAGACTCTGTTGGAAATTTGGTGAAATCACTGAAGGACACTGGGAAGGGCCTCTTTTTTCTGAAAATATTTATTTACAGTTAGGGTAATGCTAAATTACATTGCCAAAGCAGAACTGTGTGCTAATGCAACAAAAAGTCCTATGGCTTTAACCTCATAAAGTGTCTTTCTGATTCTCACTGGGCCTTCCAGTGCAGAGTAAGTACTTAGACCAAGGGTTTCAATAACAGATTTGGGAACTGCCAAGAAAAGGAGCTATGTATGCAATACTGGTTTAATTTACACCCCACACTCCCCGTATATTTTGTGAAGTGAATTCTACTAATCTGTTGGTGATAAGAGATGTGGGAGACAAAAATCCAGTCCAGCTGGATGACTACGGGTGATGGTTATACTTTATATACTTTATTTCTTCGCACATTATTTAACTAAGACACATGGACAAATGAAATCAGAGCTAGGGTGGAAGATTAGTGCTGGTAGGACACCAAATATTGTGAAATACATAGTTTAAAATAAGGTCTGGTTTTGGTTATTGCACATAATTAAACTGTAATGAAACTCACATATTAGTTTTGTACAAACTATCCTGGCCTTCTATTGGATTGAATACTATGGGGGTTATCCTGCCTTGAACTGCTGCAAACCATCATTTCACACGAAATATTAAATCTGCTATTTTTGTTGAGATAAGTTTGCCAAGTGTCTATTATAGATAGTAGCAGACGTACTTTTAACTTGAGCCAGTATCTCAGAAAGTTTAAAATATCTAAATTGGGAGTGTGCTCAATTATAGACCTTTCCTATAAACCAGGAGACAATGTCAGGCTGATATTCATAGATATATGATCATTTCCCTCTGGAAATCTGAGTCAGATACCTAAGTTGTGTTGATTTAAGCAGAACTTCAGTGATATATGCAAGTTGCTGATCTGGGCCACTAAGTTTAAATAGTATTCTGTGTCCTCTAGAACTTTTTATTCAAGATTTTGTTTCAGCTTAGTGTACAACCAATACAGTTTTATGAGCATGAAATTAGGTAATGCTGACACCTGATGATTAGGAGAGAGAAAATGAAATGTATGATTGAGGCATTTTTCTTTTGCTTTCAGAGCTTTGTTTCCCCTCAGACCAGTGTGGAATACAGTCACTTCCAACTTTGACATTTTTGCATGTAAAAGACATACATCCCTGTGCTAATCTGCTTATTTCCTTTGAACCCTTTTTTATTTTAAACCTTATTTTGGTCATTGTGTTCTGAAATTATTCTTCAGGATGCTGTTAAGGAGTCCCTAAATTGTTTACAGGATTCAAGTTGGGGGTTTTTTTATCCATCCACTTACTGAAAAAACTTCTAATTGCTTTTCTTATGGGGTGCTATGCTTCTAATTGTTTCATTTGGGAATTATTTAGTCCTTTTTGAATATATAAATCAATAACTATTGGCAGACAGAACACATTAAGAATTAGTTCATCATTAAGAAAGCAACTGAAATAAAAAACATACACTGTGATTAGGCATTTTCAGTAAAAAGGAGTTTTACCCGATAAGAGTTAAGGTAGAAGCTACATTATAATTAAGAGATTTAGTTCTTATGACCAAAACTTTCTGGCCAAAGTTCTCACTAATTACTTTAATAGAAGATCATTCCCTAACATGTTTTGCACTGCTTTATAATGTGACAAACACAGTATACTCTGGCTACCGAAGCCTATCTGTCTTCATGCCTGTTTTGCTCAGTCACAAGAGAATACTTATACATATGGTCTGTACTCCCTAGCTATTTGATTTAACCTATTATTTTGTGCCAAGATGTTCTTTTTACCTACATTTTCTGCACTTTACGTATCTGGTTTGTGTTATAATGCAGGGACAAAGTTCACCATCAGCACCTTCCATTTTTTTATATTTAACATTACCTGGGGTGTTTTGGCCCTATTTTTTTTTTTTAATATATCTTTCCGCCTTGTCTTTGTTCTTCACAAAATACTCCCAGTGCATTAAAAGGGTGTATTTATCAGGTTTCACTTGGGCTTTCAAACATTTCATTCTGTGAGGTATTGTGTTATTGCAGTATCAAGCCCTTCAGATGAGCATGACAAATAACAACAGGTTGGCTTTTTTAAGGTTAATGACTTCATGATTTACAAGTGAAGGTATGTGAGTCAAAATTATTGCATTAATTGTTCCATTAAACAATGCTAACTTTGAATATTCTGTTTGGGAATGCCCTGGAGAAGCGTCATCATCATGTTATATTAATTGTGACATGGCATCTATTGCAGATCTGCCAACAGTTTAGAAGTACTGCAGCTAACAGCTGCTCAATAACTTAAAGGTTGGTCTCTCCTTAAAGGTTAGTCAGACATTAATGGCCAACAACCAACTGAAAATTCCCGAAGACAAAAGACAGAACACGCCAACATCAACATAGACTGTTGGACCTCCTGTGGTTTTAAGTGATTTAAAGCCTGAGGTGATAAGGGTTTTGGAGGCAGTTGCGTGTATGTAAGCTATAGTAACAGCAGTGATGGACTGCTGCCACCTTGTCCCTCTCTTCCTTTTGGTCTGGTCAGAACTGCTCCATACAGGAAGCCTCAGCTGAAATCTGTTGGGTTGCAACAAGATAAAAGAAGAATCAACAAAGGTCATCTGCATTTTATGGGATCAGAAATGTTTTTGAAGCAGAACAAATTCCCAATTGGTATAGTTAGTTAATTAAAGGAATGTCTTACTTCTGGAATTAATTCTGAAACAACAGAATGGGCACCAGGAAGCTCTTTTTGGTATGAAGAACAGCCTTTTTTACATTTGTTGATGGCACCTTGGAATTTAGCAATTCCATATCAATAATTACAAAGGGATGATAATATTAAGTCATTATTTCACTTATTTAAAAGACAAGGGTTTTTTCCAGTATTGTTAGTTTTAATAACGAAATAGTACAGTGAAGCCAGCTGATGAATGCTCTCATCTGAATTTTTGATTCACCAGGGATATGTCAAACTTCTATCTTGCAATGCTGTTTTCAGAAGAAAGATTTTATGGTAATATTTTGAATTTCAAGGGAAAAGATCAGTACAATTCAGCAGAGGTCTGAAATGGCAAATGATCTCTGAATACTCCTACCTCAGAAATACAACAGTTTTTTTCTTTAACAAGAGCAGAGTAGCTTAACCCAGCCTTGTTAGCTGTAAGCAGGCTTGTGTTCAGAGACCTCAGTAAAGCTACACCTTTTTCCATTCTGTTTGAGTAGATCATATCTTCCTCTGTTTTAGCTTCCTTTCCTTTTTCTGTGGCTATAGAATGACAAATTATTCTGCTGACTGTTTACAGGACAACTTGGTATAAGATTACTCGCAACAAGTAAAGTTAAGCAAGCAAATTAGTCTAGTTTATTAATAAACCATTTAGTTTGATGAGTGGCATCAGTGTTTGAGGGGGATGGAAGGGACAGGGTACAGATAGACAGAAAGTATAATATCATGTAGCATCAGTTCTCACTGCAGGTTTTTTTCCCTTTTCTCCCTTTTGCCTTTGATTTCACCGGTGAAAAACTGCTGCTGCTTTGTTCCCTCTGTCTTTCCATCTTCTCTGTATTTTGGATGCTTTGTGTAAGAACAGCAGCAAACCAAGCTGGAAGATGTTGCTGCTGCTGCTGCTGATAGGAAGAAAGGATCTGATTATTAGATTCTATTTAGCAGCAGTGCATGGGTGAAGCTTTCACACAGGCCTCTATGACAGTGCCAACTAACAAAAAATTCAATGAAAGACATTACCTTAAATTGTTTACCTGGACATCAGGATGGGGAAGGTGGGCTGGAGAAAGGGAGAAATTGCAGGAAAAGCATGGCTAATCTTGGGTTTTTTCAAGAGATGTGCTGAAAAATTTGTAAAATACACTGTAGGCTTTTATATTTTTCATCTGGAGTAAAGAATGATTTGTACTGGAACTGTAAGAATGGATTCAGAAACTGGGAGTGAGCATTACTGGGTAAATTTCTCTACCTGTGGTTTCCATATTCTGTTACAGTTTGGGCTTTAGTCTTGAGGATGACATTGCATGATGAAAATGGTATCTCTCTTTGATAAGCCCCTCATTAACTTAGATTTATATGTAAATTTTCCTCATGGTTTACATGGGGCTGGTTTACATTCAAGTAAACTGAGACTCAGCTGAGCCTCAGCTTGTTCACTGATGAGGACTTAAGTGTGAATCTCAGGCTTGTTATTATCCCATCTCTGACACCAAAATAATGTTATGATACACTGAAATAATGTTATGATCCACTTGTTAAGAGATGCCTCTCTCTGATTTAAGATGCAAATGAGACCATATGCTGAAGTCAATAGAACAGATTTCATTTAACAGTAAATGTGAGGTAGAGAGAGACACATAGAAATAGGAAAGGGGTAGGGGGTGGGGGGAGGAAGAGAGAAAGAAGGTGGGGGTGGAGAGATTAAACTAAAGATATTCCATGCGGGTCCCTGCAGTGTCCCGCTGGCCCTTGTCTTCTTAGTGGTGGGATCCCAAATTGTTCTTCTGGCAGTACCACTTTTATACAATCCAAGTCCTGGGTATCCATGAGACATCAGTGCCATTCCCATAACTTGGGATGGCATATGTATAATTAGTTTCTTCCTTTTCTCACAGTTTGCCATGGTGGGAATTTTTGTCCAGGTAGACTACCCAGATCTGCCTCACCAGGCCTGGCATCTTTTTGTTGCCTTCTGCACTTTTCTCACAGTTTGCACAGTGGCATCTTGTCCAATGTGCTAATTCCAAACCTTTCACCTCTGTGTAGGCCTGAAATTTACACCTCCCTGTTTGCCAGCTGTGCCTGTTGTGGTGCCTTTTCTTATGAGAACATCCCCCCTTATGTCAGAGCTTTGAGACAAGTTAACTGCATTCTTGAATCCTCACAGAGCCATAAATACCATAATGGTACAGACAAAATTACAGGTGAACACTTGACTGCTAACACATATTTAACAGTAATTAATTAATGTATTTGTGACTTCTTAATTCTTCTAATCAGTTTTCTAACAGGATAGCAGCTTCTTAGGTGCTCAGCTAAGTCCTTAATGACAACTTTATGCAGTAATGATATTCAGCAGTGTCTTTAAATTGTTTATAGCCCTTATGGACTGGAAATTTATTATTTTACCTTTTATTGAGCTCTTTTTTAATTTCCTTGCTGAGAATTAGGGACTCATGCAATGGCTTCAGTCCCTGGTTTTACTGTATAATTTCCTTCTTATTTCAGGATGCAAGTTTGAGAAAAGTATATTTAGAGAAGAGGCTAAATTCAATGCATTTAGGATACAGGCAATGGAATCATATGGTTCAATGTCTTGGAATACCCAGATATACCCTATTTTATTGCAATGGCCAATTCACAATGGAACCCACTTCTAGCTTATTAGGGATTACCTCTGAGTTTAATAACCATCTGAGAAGCCAAACAGCAGGTAAAACAATGTCTCTTCTTTATGATATATATTATTTGCATTGCAGTATCAGAAACTGAACAGAATCTAGTGAAAAGTTACTAGGAAGGATTCCCTTTTGTCAGGAACATATGGTAATTTTACACTAATTTATATCTTTTGTAAATGTGACAGCAGAAGCATATGTGGAAATGTTTGCATGTGGAGGGGAGCAAAATGTGTTTTGCTGAAAATAAGATTTTAGCAATTGTCACAGTGTATCTGCTGGTTAACAGTGTTGTGCAAATGATTTGCTGAATATTGCAGACTGAACACAAGTCCTTTGATACTCTAGCCGAGAAGACAAAAGAGATGCAAAGTGAATATCTGGGTTTTGTTTCACTACGATAACACCTCGCTCTGTCTGCAGTCTCCAGCTCTAGCATTACTGCAGATTGGCAATCTAAAAATTAGTAAGACATGAACTCTCACTGCTCCCTCCCTATTCACTGATTATAACAAAATAAGCGTGTCATTGTTTCACACTCAACATCTGCTGAGGAAAACACTATTTGAAAATAATGTGCAAATTTCTCATGTAGAAAAGGGCTGTTTTATAGGAAGATAGTACCGATGGCAAAGCTTTACTAATAAAAATTGACTGCTTCTTTCTATTTTCTGAGAGGCATCATAAGCTTTTACACCTTTTCATGGGAAAAATGTTCATCAGAACCAGGAGGCAGACTGCTAAACTAAGGGATAATACTGCAGTTGCATGCAGCAGGTAGGATACCTCTCAGGAAATAAAACAAAAAAAAGAGGAAAAAAGATATTGAAATATTGAGAATTCTAGCAATGCAGTAAAAAGAACAGTTGTATATTAGATAAGAAAGTTGTGATGAATGTAAATGTATCTATAAATACATACAGTAATGGATGGGAAAAGGGTGAAAATTGCAGAAGGTTAAATTAAAGAAAATGTCTAGATGGGGTGGGGGGGGAGGGAAGTGTTCTCCATCACTGCCTGATGAGTTAGCTTCTAAAGTCTGAAAGGCTTGGTAATAATTTTCACATTAAGCTAAATAATAAAATACTTTTCCAAAACTTCTAGCTTTCCTGCTTTGATTTTTTAGAACTGGTATAAAATTGACAGGAGAAGAATTTCCTCTTAGCAACTGAGACAGTCAAGTTACTACAAAAGTAATACACTTTCAATATTTTTAAAAAATTTTTAACCATTTATTGATCCAGACAGAAGATAATATTTCAGGTTAAAACCTAAGTCAATTAAAATGTTTGAAACTACAAAGAAGTTTCACTCAGATTCATTCAGAAGATTTTATGTTTTGCAAATCCTTTTGTCAATACCTTTTGGAAACCACAGTAGGACAGCCCTGCTCTGAAATCATCTCTCGCTGCTGAGTGCAAATATGAAAACAATAGTTACATGTGCTTCCAAACTGTTGTATAAAACGAGGGAAGGAGGGTGGAAATGGTATTTTCTGTTGCCATTCACTTCCTTATAACTATTTCTCACTTCAGCATTTTAACATATATTGTACCTATGAAGACCTCAGATCTTTTAAACACCTTAAAATGCTAAGATTAAGTCTGCATATTGATAGATGTCTCTGTGAAACCATTATAGTCTTTTTCTCCTCTGTACAGGTAGGCCACTCTTCCTGGTGAAAATCCCAAAGGCAACTCGGCAGAAGTGACAGTGTCTGGCAAGAGCAGTGTTTTCCCAGTGTGGTTCATCTCTGTTTCAGTTTTAAAAAGTTATTTGAATTTTGCTGGACCAGAAAAGGACCAACAAATATGTGCTCAAATGCAAATTTCCAAGTTTTCTTATCACACTATGTAAGTATATTATCAGGTTGTAATTGGTGTGTGCAGTCAGCATTAGTTTTCTGTTAGAAATGAAACGGCATACCTGGTCAAGATGCAGACTGCAAGTTGCATTAATAATTTTGATTCTGAGTGCTTATTTACAGCACAGATTTTTAATTAGCTTGAGGGCCTCTGTGAGCGCATGAAAGAGGCTGGCTGTGCACACGTAGGTTTAAACATCGAAAGATATGACTGCTACATTTAAAAGGAAGTAGTAGAACAAGCAGACTGCCTTAACAGATCAGAGACAATCAAGACAGACTTACTAGAGCTGTGTTTCACAAGACTAAAGCACTTCTGCAAATGCAGCACACAGACTGTTCTTCTCCTGACTTAAAATGGGTTGCTGCCCCTTTCTATCAAAATGTCATTCATGCTGGGGAAAAAGCATGGGCATCTGACACCTCGCTTCTGCTATTACCTAACAGAGCAGTGCACTTTAGATGAAGCTCTAAAGAACTAGAGTGCACTCTTAGACTGAATAATGTTAATGGCATTGTCTTTAATGGTGTATAGCTTCCACCAGTAAAAGTCTGTGAAGAGACTAATATCCTTATATGTACTTTGATAATTTGAGGGGGCAGAAGCAGGGAATAACACTGCTGTTCTCTGAAAATGTTATACTGAAACCTTTTTTAGAATGTTATCAGGACCAGTAAATATTTAACAGAAAAGCATCTCACTTCCACAGATTCAGTGACACCACCCCCCATACTTCCTTCAGCACTCCTGTTGAAATGTTGAAAACATCTCTGTCAGCTTTTTTACTGGCAGCTTTTATCAGAATAGTTCAAAAATGCTAGAGAACAACCCAATACTGTTACCTGTATGTTTATTCCATCTGTATTCTAGAGGTAAATGTAGGCATCATAAACAAGACTCAAATGAGACACAGAATCACCAGCTTGTATTTTCCAGTAGAATCTTTTTCTTCTCAAAAGATACAATCAGCAGCTTTGTGATTTTTCTGTTTGGTTATGAAACTGAGGCTGCTTGCCTCCTATGTGTTTAATTTGTACCAATAAGAACTTTAATAGTACAGTGATTCAATTTGTAAGAGAAATGCTTTTGCAGTGTACCTTGATGAGGGAGAGTGACTAGATATGTTAGCTCATCAATTGTTTTCATTAACATTTACGGAGGTAAGAAATTAACATTTAGAAGAATTCTTTAATTTGTATAGCGTATTTGGATTACAGAATCCATGTGCTTTTAAAATTCTGAGTGTGTGTCCTGGTTTTGGCCAGGATGGAGTTAATTTTCTCACTGTTGCTGTGAGGAGGCCACTGTTGCTGAGAGCTTGGAGCCAGGTGGGTATGCCTAGGTTGTTATTCAATACCACTCACTCATGGTAGGGGGGCAGAGGTAAGGGATTTTCAGATCTGCAATGAAAGGGGTCATGGCTTTGGATGGAAGAAAAAGGTGCTGCTTGGAGGGGTCATGACCATTTTGTTCCTTTTTCTGGGGAAACAAACAACAAATGGGGGTATGGGGTGGCAGTGCGGTCATGTTGGGTTAGACTCAGTGACCATTTTTGCATGTAATCACACTCTATACACTGTTGTTATTCATATTGTTGCTGTTACTGTTTGTTTTCTTATCTCATTGCTGTTTCCAGTAAACTGTTCTTACCTCAACTCAGAATCTCTGACTTTTGTCTCTCACCCAAGGGGGTGGGTGGAGGGCAGTGGCTACATGGAGCTTATTTTCCAGCTGGATTTAAAACACAACGGTATGATAACAGATTTCAGTAGCTTAATTTGAATTGTGTGATTATCATGCTTAACTCTAAAAAAGGGTGCAAGTCTAGATGGATGCTCCTGTAATCTGTAAATAAAGGTAAATAAATCGTTCCATTGATGATGTCAGCTTTATATTATCTTGCTCATATGATATGGTAAAATTATACTTCTAAACAATGCCTGAATTGTTGCTGTTTACAGTCTAGGTGGTAGAAAGTGTATGTGAAGAGAAATAGGATAAAAAGCAGAATTATGAAAAATAGACTGAAAGGCCTTACAGATAAGGACTGCAACTTCACAAATTGGATCCAAAGTTAACTTATCACTGAAGCCTATTTCAACATTCTTACTTAACTAAATTCACTTTGATTACTGATGAGCAATGAGCATACATACAAATAGACAGTAAAAACTTACTGGTGATTACCAGAACCTGAGAGATGGCCTGAAGTTCAGCCAGGAGAAGTTTAGGTTGGATACTAGGAAAACCTTCTTCATCCAGAAGGTGTTTGGGCACTGGTACAGCTCCGCAGGGAAGCAGTCATAGCACCAAACCTGACAGAGTTCTATGAGTGTTGGGACAATCCTGTCAGGCACATGGTATGATTCTTGAGGATGGTGCTGTGCAGGGCAAGGAGTTGGATTTGATGATCCTTCTGGGCCCCTTCCAACTCAGATATTTTGAGATTCTCTGATTCTGTGATCTGATGGCAGCATTCTCAACAAATGAGAAAGCTGAGTGCACTTAGTTGCATCGAAGAGTAATGATTTGCCACATCCTGTTAAAGCAGAAATTTTTCAGGAACAGACAATTATACCTTTACATTTAACTTAAAGCTCTGGTGTTGTCAATGTGTTTTATGAGTGTTGAGAGCTGTGAACATTGACTGGACTAAGCAAAAAAATTTGCAATACTGAAATGTGCCTAAGCTGTGAGGTATAACAAGAGAAACATACCCAAATCAGGCACTTAGTGCAGTGGTCAAAATGGACAAGGAATCTTATAGACTCATAAGGAGGAGATGTTGAAGAGAAACACCAAGATTCACATTCCCTTTCAAAATGCGATAATTATATTAATCCTTCCAAGAGAGTGTGTGGAGAAATTTTGTGGTTAAATTGATCCATTCTGTGCACATGGATACTTCTTTTTTTGAAAGAAACTTAACTTAGATGCCATATATTCACATAAATGTCCTACCCATTAGAATCTGGAAGGACTGTCTTGCTAATACAAATAAATAGGATTTCAACACATTAAAGACTCGTCAGCACTGAAAATGCAAAGACACTCACACCAGAGCGACAAACTACATCATGATGAGAAACAATGTGCCATTATCTGGGTTACTGACTTGTTGCAGATTGAACTGGTGGTTGTCAGACATCAAATAATGTAAAGTTTTGCACTGGGGTCTTACACGTGCTGGGATAAAGAAAATAACCATTGACTCATGAGGATACACACATCAGTCTAAAATTTTTGAAGTTTTTAGCTGTTACGTGGATTGAGACTTTTTGAGGACATACGTGCAGCAATGGAATCCAAGCAGCACCTTCTCAAAAGATTCTATAACAACTAAAGCAGCTAAACAGCACCACTATGGGAACTTCTGGATGTTTTGAGGCATAAGGAACTTTTCATATTCAGCAACAAACCAGTTGATTGAATAACATGAATAGCCTGAAGAAGATATTTGGAGCCACCTCTGAATTATATGGTTCTCCAGAGTCCCCCCGGTTTCACAAAGAGATTTATGATGACATGGCCTTTGACCTGAAGTCTTCTCAGTTGAGCCCAGTTCCACAACAGGACAGGATGTGAGCATGCACTATTCTCATAATCTTCCTCTCTGCACTTTCTGCTCCCATTTCTTTTCTATGCAAGGGAAACCAGGCAAGCAGGTCAAGAGCAAAAGACAATATGGCCCAATAGCCTTCTTGGTACAGACATTAGTAGACTGGGCGGCCTACAGGTTACATACACTGTGAAATACTTAGAGTCTTGAGAAAAAAAAATCAGCTTTTGTAATGCTATCTGATTTATCCTGTAGGAAGTAGTTCTGTAAGCACACAGTGCTATCATAAAGCTTTCTTCTGGAAGCCATCCCCACCTGACTTCAGTAAACCTATGGAAAGCAGTTTATCAATATATGCTTGAAGGCTAACAATAGAAATTAATTTCCGTAATAAATATCTTGAGTGGTAACCATATCCCAGCCTGGTTTCCTGCAGAAGACTTCAGTAAGAGATCTTATGGCAGAATCAAATACCTTCTCTATACTTGTGAGAACCAACGCCTGTTTTACCTGTATGTGAATCACAGTCTTCGTTCAGTCGGGTAAAATGTTCTTCACTCTCTTCATTCACACTTGCTTCTCTAAGGAAATTTTTATAAATCTTTTCTATTTCAGTCACATGCTTATAATTCGTTCATAATTCAGTGGCATGCATACCGTACTACTCAACATATTGTGTGAAAGATCTCTACAATACAGTCTGTTCTTTTCAAAGTATCTGCCATGATTTTTCATTAGAGATGCTGTCAAAGCTAAATTAGACTATACTGTTTGATAAAATATCTTATTTCAAAGCATAGCAAGAATATGCAGCAAAAGCCAATATAAACGCATCTTGAGGAATCAGCATTTCCTCCTCGTGATAAGAAGGAGAAAATGTTTTGATATATTTGGCAATGAATTCTGAAATCCAGGCTATAAGTGCTAAAGAGCTTGTCAGTTTGGGAGCTAATCCATATGCCAAGGATACATTAAACAAATATGTAGCTACTTACTTCAGGGAATGACCAGATACAAATAAAACTTTCACAAGGAAATCAAGCACAAATACTGGTAGGTTTAAGGTGAAAATTTAAATCACTTTTGACAAGGTGGAAAAGCAGATAGGGTCATAGTGTAACTGCAGTATAATGTGCATGATTAAGTTACTGTGGACCTGTTCCTTGGCAGCAGGATTTTATACACTCTGCATTGTAGAAATAGTCATTGAGAAAAAACATGTAACTCAAAGCACAGAGCCATGCATAAATAATAATAAAATAGTCTGGAAAAAGTGAACAAGCAATGATTTCATTTTCTAATCACAGGCCTTGGCAGTGGGCTCTACAACACAATTTTATCTTTGCAATTAAGGCCCTACTCTGTCTTCTCTACTGGAAAAGAGGTGGAGTTCTACTATGTCCAAATACAATGTTCAACTTTTTTCCTCTGTATGATGATGTATTTATTTAATCCTTTAAAAGAATGTTAGGTACAGCTCTCCTTCTTAAGTTCTTAGATCAGACCTAACTCTTCACTTCTAGCAATGGAAGATACAGTCTTTTAGCATATCTGAAGATCAAATGATTGAAGTGTGAGGGGTAAGTAACCTTTCCCGCAGTTGTTTTCAGTTTTCTCATGCATGGTTAAATCAGTGCATTGAGAAGTAATACTCTACAGAGATGCATACAGAATTAGCCCCTGCAGTCTCACCAGAGTTTAATGGGTGATCTGATGCTAACAGCATCAGTTTCTGCCATCTGTTCATAAGGGGACCACTGACTGTTCAGTGAGCCCCTTTGTTAATCATGCTAAAGGGAATTTGGATGACTAAAACTGAATTGTTTGAATACTCCCATCCAGAAAAACCACCAGTGTAGTTAATAACTGAAGATAGGAAAAAAGTAAATTAGAGCAAAACAAACGATTTAAATACTTTGTTCTAGTTCCATTTTCTCAGCTCTTTTGATAAAAAGAGCTACATGCCAAGTACTGTAGTAAAGAAACTGTATTTATTCACTACAAATAAATAGTCCAATAAATTTATAATCTTTATCTGCTTATATAAAGTTGTGCTTTTACAAGTATGTTGTTTTATTACGTAAGTAGTCTAAGCAACAACTTTGTTTATATAAGCTATAAATAGTTTGAAGATGTATATTACCACTTGTAGTCTGTTTTGAACTAGTTTTGTTGCATGTCTTGTTCTGTCTAATTTCTCATGTGTTTTGTTGTTATTATTTCTTATTCCTAATAAAATGTGAGGAATTAGGATACCAGATGATATGGAAGAACCAATGGTAAAACTAAGTACACATTTATGTTTGCATAAGAATATACTTAACTGTATAAAAAGCTATTCAGGAAAAAAGTATACAAATGAAAACATAGTTATTTAAATGTTCATATTGAAAGGATAAAATGGTTGAAGAAAGTAGTTCTAAATTCAATTAATTACCTATACTCGCTATGTTGCAGTATTTGCACAAATACAATTTAGAAATGCATTTCAGGAGAGTTCTGCAGGGCATTAAATACAGACACGAAGCAAAGATAAGGATTAAAGCTAATCAAAAGATAAGCATAACAAAAATCAGGACTATTTAGACAGATCATTAATTATCTATCTGTTTAAACATGAATTCCCTGAAGAATAGTCGGCATTAAAGACATCCCTGAGAAATGTGTCTACAGGAAGGAAAGGCTTTTCACTCTAAAACTGTTTGTTTGGATGTTCTAATTAGCAGTTTAAGCATACTTTATTTTGAAAGCATCTACAAATTATATTGTTATCAATAAGAACATGCCTTTTCAACAATGACCATCATTGCTTCCATTTATTCTTTTCTAATTAGAGTCTGGGGAAATATCTGTTTCAGACCAGTTTCCACATTTGTACTGAAGCAAAGTTAAATTGTTTTCAGCTCCCTTTACAAGAGCTGAACAAACTCTTGGCTACCATCTTGCTCTCCCTTCCTCTTTTTGTTCATGTGTCCTGGTTCCAGCCAGGACAGGGTTAATATTTGCCATAGCCAGGAGAGGGCATGGCTAGGACCTGGGAGCTGTTCTATACCACCTCACGATGGGGGGTATGGGGAATGCAGTTTCTTGCAGGAAGAAGAGGCTCTTTCTGGTTGGGGTACATAGCATGGCTGCAGTCGAGTCAGGTCAAGTTCCATGGTGAGCATTTTGGCATGTGAATCACTCTCTCTCATTTGTATAGTTTTGCTATTAATATTGCTGCTATTACTGTTTGTTTCCTTACCTCATTACTGTTTCCAGTTAATTGTTTCTATCTCAGCCTGTGACCTTTTCCTGATATGCCTCCAATTCTTCTCTCTAGCCTGCTACAGTGGGGAGTGGAAGGGGGACTGAGCAAGAAGCAGTGTGGTTTGGAAAGTCTCAGTGGGAGGACTAAATTGGGGAGTAACATTCCTAAACCACAACATTACGTTATATTTAATTCCAGTTTAGCTGGTCTTCCAGGAATTAAAAATTGTATTAGGAAAATTTGCACAGAAAACTTGAGTTAAAAGTTGAGTGGAAAAATGTGATCAGCTGTTGTTTCAGTCTCATGAGCAAAGCTCTCACTCTACTGAGCTTAAAAGTGGATTTCATGGTAGTCTTATCTATGAAATGTGTCTGAATTCAAGTTCGCCAGAGGGACCTGGACAAGCTCAAGAAGTGGGCCCATGAGGATCTCATGAGGTTTAAGAAGACCAAGTGCAAGGTGCTGCTTGGGTGCAAGTGCACTTGGGTGAGAGCAACCCCCATTATCAGTCCAGGCTGGGGGATGAACAGATTGAGGAAGGATAAAAAATTGCTGTGCACAGCTGTGAGAAAGATGCAAGAGAAAAAGCTCTGCAGACACCAAAATCAACAGAGGAAGATGATGAGGCACGCCAGGCATCAGAGCAGACATTTCCCTGTAGCCTGTGGAGATACCATGGCTGTCTTTTTCAGCCTGTGGAGGACCCCACACCAGAGAAGGTGGAAGGAACTGTCCTGAAGGAAGTTGAAGCTTAAGAAGAGACCATGTAGGAGTGGGCTCTTGGCAAGGGCTGTAGTCGGTGTAGGGGAGACCACATGCAGCAGGTTTTCTGATAGGAGCTGTGACATATGGACACTGGAGCAGATTGTGAAGAACTGCTCGATGGAGCAGTTTGTGAAGGACTGAATCCTGTGGGAGTGAGCCCATGCTGGAGCAGGGGAAGAGTGTGAAGAGAAAGAAGTGGCACAGACAAAATGCTGTGAAACTGACCACAACCCCCACTCCCATCTTCCCTGTAGTGCTAATAGAGTGGGGAAGAAGTGGAAGATTTCAGAACAAAGGAGTGAAATTGAACCTGGGTAAAAAGAAGAAGGTAAAGGGAAAGTGAGTTTAGTTTTGTCTGTTTCTCTCTATCCTACTTTAATATATATTTTTTTTAATTAGGGATAAACTAAATTAATATTCTTCAAGTCAAGTCTCCTCTGCCTCTGATGGTGATTGGTGAGTGATCTCCTTGTCTGTAGCTCAACCCACAAACTTTCCCATCTAGTTTTCACCCCCCTGGCCTGTTGAGGAGGAGGAGTGAGAAAGCACCTGGGTGGGAGCCTGGCAGTCAGCCAAGGTCATTTCACCACAGAAGTTTATAATTTTATCACATCAGATGAGTCCCTTCTCCCTCTTCCCAGTCCTGCTGTATTATCTGGGACATGATGTGGGTGGGTGGTATTGATTTTCCTAATGCGCTAATCCAGTCTTTGTCGAGTCCTTTGAAGCTGATGTCTCTTCTGTGCTATGATCCTAAGCCACAGAGACTGCATGCTTTGACAAGGGGAAGGAATTCACATAAACTGTTCCAAATTGCAAGCTTATTTCTCATCAGTGAGCAAGAATTTCTTCGAGATTGAGTTCCATGTATAATATTTGCATCCAGCTTATGCATATTTATCCGCAAATAATCATCCAAGTGTTTGCACATTCATTTTCAGAGGGTATCAGGGAACTGCTTATGTAGATTTTCTGCATTCAGAGCTGCAGATTTTGCAGCTACCAGAGTTCACATTTTAAAATATGGTCCTATTAGTGTAAATTATAAAATGTTAGCATATAAGTGTGTGGTATTGAACATGAGGTCATTTGCACAGCTCTTGGTAATCTGAACATTTGACAGAAATGGCTTGGTTATGACCAAAGTTGCTGCTTCCTAAGTGGCTACATTTATAAATCCAAAGATTTCAAAGACAGATTAATATCAACAATTAGAAACTGTTATTTTGATGCTATGGGGTGCAATAACTGTGGTGAATATGCCTGTATATTTATGAAAAATATGCATGATAATGTGAAATGTATCTTTTTCAGATATTTGGTGACAATTTTTATTGTGAGTCATCAAATAGGTTTTTGCTCTTTTCTCTTGAAAAGATGACTAAGTCATGGACTAAATCAGTTCAAGAAAGTCAGGGACCTGTTGGAGTGGGTCCAGGAGAGGGCAACAGAAACAGTCAGAGGGCTGGAGCATCCCTCCTGTCAGGAAAAACTGAGGGAGCTGGGGTCATTCTGGAGATGACAAGTCTCAAGGGAAACCTTGTTGCAGCCTTTCAATACACAAAGGTGTAAAGATAGATTAAGAGAATCTTTCTCACCAGGGCCTGAAGCGTTATAACAGGGGGCAATATTTTGGGTTTTTGTTTAATTCAGAATATGCATCATAAAGGTAAAGATTTTGGCATGGGATTTAGGTTTCAACATCCTTAACAAATCTAAAATTTACAACTTAAGAAAATCTGTCAGTCATGGTGCAGATCCAATCTCTTCAGGCAATACTTTCCTAAACATATTGTTTCTCATCTAGGGGACTGGTAATCTGCTGATTCTTCAACGATAATTAAATACATAATTATTCAAATTATTATAGTGCTAAATTTAGGATGCCTTTAGCCATAGGTGTTTGTAAAAAAAAAAGTAGAAATATTATTGCTGTGATACATACATGAAATTCACTTAACACTGGATATGTTTACAGCTGATAAGATTTTACTTAATTATATGTTTTTGATAATTATATATTTTATAGTGCTAGACATAAAACTAGCTAACAGTATAAGCTGTTTATTTCAACATGGTCCTATGGCACAGATCATAAAAATATGCATTTTTATTTCTACACCAGCTTTTCAAATATTTGAGAACTGCTTTTTATCTTCCAAGGGTCAGTTTTATAAGAACCTTAATGACTGCTATTAGTATTATTTGCTAGAGTTCTTTTTTCATTTTGATGTATCAGTTTGTTTATAACATTGTGATTATGACTTGACCATTTAGCTACCAAAAATGTCAATTTGCATTTTGAGAAGACGAGGCTGATGATTATTTGCAATAAGATCACCTTAAGAAAGGAGCCATCATTTCAGCATTATGGAAATGTGATTAATTTACCTTCTTCACTATCAGCAACAACTTTCAGTTTGGATATTCACTGCGGCATTGTCTATACAGACATAAATCTTTCTGTCAGAAAGATTGAGTAACCTTGTATCTTGAGTTCAATTTGAACTAAAAGGACAATGCACCAAGGACAAATTTCTTAAGATAAATAAGCAAGCAAAAACCCATGAAACAATAACTTTATTTCCACAAAATAAAGCAAATACTCCAAGCATGGAATAATTCAGAGCGATGTAAACTTTCACAAAAATTGTTGCCCACTTGAAATTTTGCTAATTATGTATATTTAGAAATAAAAATAATATACAGTAGTTGTTGAACTGTCCAAAATGGTGTATACTGATTAACCAGAATTTTTGTCCCTTTAACGATCAACTATCTTCATGCTGTAAATGTCACAAGCAAAATGATCAGTTTTCCATGTTCCCAAATCTTAGTATTTTAGATCTGAAAAGCAAAATGTCAGCAGTGGATTAACCAAGCCTTGTTTTCTCCCTCTCCCCTTCCCTGGAGAAATAAATATTTGTGAATTACTTGATGTGGAGATGCCGTTTCTTGTATAGTTTTGTAAAATTCTTTCATTTCTTTTTACTTCCACTTTATGGATGTCTCTTTGCATCCTCACCATTCTTGCTATATATTGCAGTATTAATCCTATGGTTTTTATTTGCAGAACTGTAATGTTAAAAAATATGACATTTTTCTTGCTGTTGTTCAAAAACAGTGGTTCTGAATTTCAGTCCAAGATTAATAGCTGCTTGTATGAGCTTACAAACTAATGTCTCACTGCCCATTAAGAAGAGTATTTCACAAATATACAGCCATACAAACATCTTTGAGTTCCTCAAACAACACATACTTAATAGCTTGGCTGAAACTGTTAATAATGGGAGAAGATATAAGAATTTTGACCATTATCCTGTTCTCTGGACCTCAGAGTTTTAAATTTCTAGTACCCATTTCAATATTTTAGAAGGTTGCCTGCATCAAATATTCAAAAGCTGATATCCACTGTGCATTTACATGAGTTCTTTTATTTGTAGTCTTCATAAATGATCCATAGGAGAGGGGAAAAAGATCATAAATGAACAAATAATACTAAGGGCTGTACTGTGAGTAAAACTGTAAAGGAGAGGCTTTTGGATAACCTATGAGTCAAACAGACCCACGTTAATTGCTTGACACCTGAGCAACAAGGGAACTATTGAAATATTTACCAGTTATTAGTGGCAGTTGATGGGATTTAACCTTATTTTCCTAGGTGATTAAGCTCTCTTCTTATTCTGTTTTACCCAGGTTTTATAGCACTCATCAGAACAGATAGGCACCCTCCAATAAGATTGTAAAATGGGAAAAAATCACCAGAAATGTTTCTTTTTTTTTTCTCTTTCCAGGTGGAGAAATGCTTCACTCAGGTTAATAATGTTTTTGCTTTATGTAAGTTTGTTTCTATGAATATCCATAGTAAAAGGGAAAAAAAAAAAGACTCAAACAAACAAAACAAACCAATCAAATGAAAACCATAAAAAAAAATCACCAACCAAAGTTAAAGATAGGTGCCTTTTCTTTGGAGAAAGTGCATTTTGGATTTTTGTCCTTGTTGTTGTTCCTTTTATGGTCTCAGAAGGTCCTCGAGAACATTCAGCCAGACTTTCGTTTTCTTGCAAGTGGTTTTTTTATATTATAGGAAAAACTGTCAACAGAAGATCCATTAAGATCTCATCCCTATGTTCACTGAGTATTTTGCATATTGAGTAAAATATTGAGCCTGGTTCAATTTTTCATAGTATGACAATGTAAAGAGCTGTAGATCCTGCCCACGAGTTCATGCCACCTCAATACCATCTTCTTAAACCTTCCAATTAGTCTCAAGGAAGTTTACTACTTCCTCATTAGAGGGTATGGACAATTTTAATACAACATTCTCAGCCCAATCTTGGTATTTCAGACAAAAAAGAGTATCTCCATGGATCACTTTTGGAAAGCCAAAAGGAAGGACCCAGGCACTTCTGAGTGCCTCAGAAAGACTCCTCAGAAGGTCCCAGGCACTTCTGAGGGTGCTACTCTGAGCCTACAAAGTTCAGCATTTGTTTTAAGGTGAGAAAGTCACCTTTGGGAAAGGTCTGGGTTTCTGACTTCTCCCCATAGATGTTGAAGATGGATGCAGACATCCTTGGGCCATAAAGGGTCAAAAAGTCCTTATATTAATGTGTGATTTAGAACTGTGTGCCTTTCACATTAGACAAAATTATTTCTAGCATTGCAAGACTGTATATTTATATGGGTTGAAGTGTAAAGCAACAATAAAGAAGGAATGGCCGCCAATATGCAGGGAAGAGAGTATTACTGAGTTTAATGAAAGTAATGGCAAGAAACTAAATATTCAACTTGGTAAAAGTTGCAATGGATTTATGGGAATTATCTCATATCTATATGACATTTTTACAGAAATTGTCAAAAATACATTTTACAGTTTCATCTTTGTATAAGATACTTGTACTGTTGTCATTAGAACTATATAAGGAAGGCACAGGTTATAAAGGTTAAAATTGTCAGAGCAAGGCAAGAATAGGAGTACAAACAAGATATTTTTTTCAGAGCAGCAAATAAGAAGACAAATAGCACCATTTAGTCAAGACAAAAATGTTCCTAAAAATGTTGGGGTCTTATTTCCGTTGTTCAGAACACAAAGCTCAAAGCTTCCCCTCAATATGCAGCCAGAAACAGAAAGCAAACCACTCCACAGCTGTACTGATTTTCTACTGTGTAGCACCAGGAGAAGCAGAGTAATAAATTCATCCATTTTTAATTGTGCCTGCCCAGACTCTTAGGTATAGGAGAAGATAGCTTATTTTCTTTACTATATTAATGTCTGTATAAGATCTGTAATAATTATTCTTCCCCACGTGCCAGAAAGGCACTTCATTGTTAGTGTTGTTTTGTTACGAGTACAGCATTGGGTCATCACTGAAAAACAGAAGACTTTTTAACTTACAAAAAGAAAATTGTCTTAGGGAGCAGAAGTAAAAAAAATAAAATCTTATAACAGCAGAGATGAAAAAAGAATGCTCTTATCATGGGTATTCCCTGAGCGTCTGTTTATAAACACCCACTGTTCTCACAAAATTCTTGTCGTTGAACTTTATTCAAAATGACACAGATATCTGTGAAATGAGCCTCCAGCTGGAGAGTTGAAGGATAAGACACAGCTATATTAAGGAAAAATTATTATATGTAGAGCTTATGACATCAAGTGCCTTTTATTAAGATTGCTGAAGACTTTCAATTATATGGCTTTGCTTTCAGTTATTTACAAAGTTGCTAAACTTAAATTGAGTCAAGGTTTTTTGTGTCAGGTATCTGCCTCAGGCTGAATTTAATTTTTTCTTTGACATGGGAAAATGCGGTCAGCCTTTTTCTGCTAGAAATACATACCATGTGAGCAGGGACTGGGAGCATGGAAGTGAGGAGTGAATATTTTTTGTTTCTATAAGAACTTTACAACTTTTGTTACCAATTACATGGTAATTTCCTAGTAGATGCTTTATAGTGATTTATTTACTAAAACTCTCAAGAGACTTCACGTGCCCTGAGATTTTACTTTGACTAAGTCTCTATACCTTGTGTTGACCATCTCACTCTCCTGTTTCCAGTAACTCTGCTTAGTTACAGGTACTCAAGAAAAATCTATGTGGGTGACTATAATAACCAAATATAGATGAGACAAGAACTGAAAGAGAGAATAGGAGAGAAATTATTTTTAATGTATTGCCTGGAGGAAAAAAAGGCAAAGGCAGAGGTGATGAAATTTGCCTGAAGGTGAATAATGAAGGGAACTGGAATCCCAGTAAGGAAAATGAAGAGAAAACAGGAAAATGGTAAGAGATTATGAGGATTCCAGGAATCACACAGAATGGGTTAATCTTACTAAGTAATGTTTTTAAGACCTTTACCACATTTTCTATTTTCCTCTGAATTTAAATAGGTCCAGTCTTTCTTGAAGTACCATAACCATGATACTCTAGATAAGGGTTTACTGATTTTTACCTATTTTAGAAGCCATATTTTCATTTATATGTCTCCGTATGATATTACTCATAAGAACCTGACATCAACAGCACATATGCAACTACACCTTGGGTCTTTTCTTTAGCCAGCTCTCTCTTATCCTTTCTGTTTACAACTGAATACCTTTGTCTTTGAAATTCTCCACTTTGACAGTGAAAAATTGACACCTTCTAACCAAATTTAATTTTCTGACCAGTTTCACTCCAACCTTAAACAGTTTCTTCTAGAAAATGTTTGCTGTGGTTGTTTACTAGAATGCCATTGAAGACTGTCCAAAGTTTAGGGTTTCTCATTTACATTTTTGCACTTTGACAATCTGGAAAATTCCATCAAAACACATAAAGAAGACATTAAATAAACAAAACAAGTACTCACAGGTATGGAATGGCAAAAGAGAGATTATTTTATCCTAATCTTCCTGTTCAAACATAAGCATACAGACATTAGCATGGTGATAAAATTATATTTTATGAGAATTTATGTGAGTCATTCAGTAGTCCAGGTAAAATTACTATTTATCCACCCAGATTTATGCCGTATTAAAGTATAGTATGGTTTTTATAACTCTGATGCATTTTTTAACTTTCAATGAAATTCTGCAAGACATAGGTGTTCTTAGGACAAGCTGCTGAGACAACCTTTAGTAGATCAGGTTGATATCACCAGGAATGTGAAGTTACAAGAGCCTCTGCTTGAAGTTACAGTTGAGAATGTGAAGTTTCATATAGCCTCCTTCTGCAAACAGCCTTTACTTTTTGTTGTATGTTTCTTATTTTTGCAATGTCTGGCACACTCGAGTTCTAGTTTCAGGTACCATACCTGGGAACTACTATAATTAATTTAATAATCATCATTATCATAATCAAACAAGAAATTTACAGTAAAGCTCAAAAAAACATTATTCTAATTAATTTTTGCCTTGCTTTGTGGTGAAAAAAACAACTATACAATAATTGCGTTGATCTACTTGCTGTATTAACACAGACACATGAGAATCTATGATTGGATAAAATAGAGAACAGTGATCTGTCTCCCTATCAGCAGATGTACCTTACTGAAAAAGCATTATTCTCTTTTACAAATATTCTGCTAATGGAGGTACTGTTCACAAACACTAAGTAACCAGCATTAGCACCAATTTAAATAATTATTGCTTTTACATAAATCCTTTTTGCCAAGTGGCTCTACCTCAGCTGAAAATCACCTTTTTATCTCTGTTGATGTTGCTTTCATATTAAAAGCTCATACATTAATAAAGTAAGTAATAGAGACAATGATCTGGTAGAAAGACAAAATGTGGACATGCTAACAATACTGCTTTATGTTAAGAGTAGTGACTTCGGTGAAAAAAATTCACAACCCGGCCAGTGTGTCATTTGCAATAATTATATGGCAGCTGAAAATATGTCAGACTTAGTCTTTGATAAAAAATGTGTGGTCTTCCTTCTATGAGTGATCAGTAGGCTTCCCTGAAAATGAAACAGTGCCCACATATATCACTAGAATAACATTCAACTAAAAACTGAGTATAGCATTCTAATCACATCTAAAATTTCCTTTTTAAGAATGTATTTGTTGCTTTAAAAAGAGCAATGGAAATACTTCTGTAAGTGACAACTGAATTCTAGGCATTCGTAGATTAAGGACCCAGAAGTGTGTCCTCATTAACATTTTATTCTGAATTATTTTACATATGTGTATTCAACATTTTAATTACTCACATAGCTCCACACCCTCCCCAGTGTATTGCCTATATTTAAATTGACAGTGGGTTCTGTTCCCTCAGCTTCTCTTTTTATCTTCAAATATCTGCTGAATTCTCTGACTGCCCATTCTGAGAGGTTGTTAACGCCTTATGTCCACAACTTTTAGCTATTCCTGACTGAATTTTTCAGTTTTCCTGACATCTTTTGGCTCCTGGTGTCACATCTCAGTGTCAGCTCTCCAGATTTCATTCACTTTCATCAGTCAAGCTTTTAAAGTTTCTGCCTTCAGCTGCAGTCCTATCATGTACCTGCCTTACTGTAAATGCCATTGCTAGGTCTATATCAGTTTCCCTTCACTCCTTCAGTTCCCAGAGCTCCAGACAGCAGCTATGAAATAATAAGCCCTACTTTCAAAGGCTCTGTAGAATCTATAGCTGCCAGAAACACATCTGCATGACTGCAAATGTACCTATTGAACTAGATTCTGTCCTGTAAAATGTGCAGGCAAATGTGATCTGAGAGGTACAGAGTCTCTGAAGCCCAATTTTCTCTCTTGCTTCATAGCAGAAACTATTATGGGAGCTCTAGCTGCATGCTAAGTCTGTTGGGTATGAGAAAATATGACACCACTTGTAAGAATGATGGGCCAATAACACCAACGTTGACATGCACTGCAAGAGGCTCAGGGGTGGCACTGCTTTCCAGTTGTTATTTAGTACTGTTTGTGTCAGCACAAATCGTGGTGTTTGTCCCACTTGCCTCAGTGTTCAAGCCAAGAACTGAAATGAAGCCAGTGCTCTGCCTATTCCTTGTTTCTCTCTGCTCCCACACCCTAACTCCTGGTCACTTGTGAAGTGGTTCAGGAATGTCATTGGGAACTGCAGAATTAGTTTTTCCAAGTCTGCCACGCAGCAGGAAAATAATCATTGTAAACAACCCACCTCCATGCACTAAAACAATTTTGAAATTTATTTTCATTAAGTTAATATTAAGTTAGAAAAGCCAGAAAATGGAGTTTAATGAAAGACTTAAGCATGAAATTGAACTTTTTCATAAACTTGTATTTAGAGCAACCCCTTTTTGATGTATAACTATGAATTATGTTGTAATTGGGAGATAATTTCATGCAGTTTAACACCAGTTAGGCTGCCATTTTTTCTTCTGAGACTATTTGCATTTAAGAGAAAATAGTAAACACAATTTTTTACAAACACCATGGAAAGCCTCTGTTCTTCACTGTGAAAGCCAATGAAAGGAACCCAGCAAAACACGAAAATACACAGAGCTGAGAGCAAGCATTCTTCCAACTACAGCTAAGCAGTAAACAAAAGGACCTGCCAGAAAAAAAACTCAGGAACACATTTTCTGATATTTCCATATTCTCTATATTTTGGCATTGGCTCAGTACAGTTGCTCTTCTTGAAGCCTTCAAGGGAACTAGAATTTAATTGAAACTCATGCAAAAAACTTGTCTTCAGGGAAGGATTAGTTATAAAATGAAAAGTGCACATAGATGCATCCTGAAAGCACATAGATAGATCCTGAAACAATGGCCAGAGTCAGACAGAACAAAACTCTATATTTCTTCAGGAAACTCAATTTTTCCACGTGTGTAACCCAAATACCAAAACATGCCAACTTTTTTGAAGATGTGATAGGCACAATAACTTTTTAAAGCAGATTTACAGCATTTCTTTTGACCTGTGCACAATGAACACTTCAAAAGCTTTACGAACTCCTAGCTTTTGGTATTTCTAAATCCTGCTTCTTCAGTCTCAAAAATTTTATACTTTATTTATTTATTCCCTAGAAAATTATTATAGAAGTGTTAGCTGGTGACATAGTAACTACAGTGAGGCCTTGCAGCCCTGAAAAAATGTCATTGTGTAATTTCAGGGCATCATAATGCAAGAGATGCAATAGCCAGAAGTAACCATCAGTGCTGTTGTCTGTCAGAACTCCCTTATACTGTTTTTTGCCAGACTTATAAAATATGTTTGGTTCTTGGATGGAAAAACACTGCCCCATACTGTAAAATACCATCTCTTTTCTCTTTTTTCTTTTCCCCTCTCACTGTGCACCATTAGCTCAGTGTGCTGAAGCTCTTGCATTATAACAGCTTTCACTTTTCACTAAACATGCCATTTCCCATTCATTATCATCTCAAAAATTGGCCCTGGTGTCATCTGAATACCAGTAAAAGTGATGCTTAAGGTTTTTATTTTTCACTGCACTGGTGAGAAAATGCAGAAATGCTTCTGTTTGCTACTCCAATAGATCAGTAAAGTCCTGTAACTTTAAATGCTACTGACAGCATTCAAGAACTTGAGCCATTATAACATGCTTATTGTCAAATGTGCCCATAGCAACACTCATCAATGTCATCTGTTTCAACTCAACTCTTATTTTCTCAATTGACACAAAAAAGCCAATACACCAGTCACAACTGTTCCAATTTTAGTATGAGCTGAAGAATGAGAATGTTCATATATTGCCTGTGCCAACTTGTGATGCATTTCATCAAACTGAAATTTCAGGAATAAAAAATATGGTGACAGGCCTGCATACTCTCTTCTGCTGCTAAACAAATCAATGTCTATTACCTTTTCCTCTCTCCCTTATACTTTTTTAGATAGTTAACTAAAGAAAGGAGAGGTTAGGCAAGAGGTTAGCAAAATCTGTTACAGAAAAGCTAGAGCTCTGTGCTATTGAACTTTATGATGTTTATGTGTTCCACTGTGGGTCTGTATTGTCTGCATTTTGTCTGAAGAGAGTCGAAAACTATGAAATACTGCTAAGAGAATATATCTGTAGCTAATATAATACATCCCAATTTAGGCCAAAAATATGTGGATAATCATTGCCACTGTTTTTGGCACCCAGCTGTGTTTTTCTTGTTGCATTTTTTCTAATGCTTCATCACAGGGAGACCAAGAGACATTAGCCTTCCCAGATCCTAATGTTTTGGAATGAGCATAGGCTCCTCTATGTTTATGATTGCTACAAAACTGAGGAAAACAGAGACACTTGTTTACATTCTTCCAAATAATAGTTTTGCTATCTGCTCTTTTTCAGTCCTTTTTTATTGCCATTACCTGTGTATGATGCATATTAAAGAGGGAACATTTGACTTGCACAGTAGTTATCTTTCTGTCCCGTTGTTAATGTATAAGCATACTTTTGATGTGGAGAATAACCTTGCAAGTGGTAGACATTGGTTGGCACTTGAGGTTGGGATGTCATGTGACACACAAACCATAAATTTATCCTCCTCCGAATATAGGAAAGCACTCAACGAGTGTTCTTTTTAATAGAGGCTAGGGACTGACTTTCCCATAGGAATCAGTGCAATTAAAATAATGTCTAATTCTCAAAGTATTACGCTGGTCTGAAACCCAAAGGAAACATATAAATTCTATAGCAGTTTTTAATATATGTACATCTCTGTTTATCTAAATTTTTAGATAGCACGGTATGTCAATTGAGGGTCCAGGCCCGCATTACAGAAAAAAACTTTCCTTTGTTTTCAAACTCTTTCTTCCTTTTTTGCCAGCAGTCATCAAGAGAAGGTATGGGAAACTGCAACCCTGCATTTTACTCAGAGTAGGTTTCAGGCCCCTAATGGAAAGGATGCTACTCTTGATTCTGGCTGATCATGCCAAAAAAGCAAACCCTGTCTTTCAAAACAGCCTTCACCTAAGAATTAAACTTTGGTCTTGAAGATTTTTTTGCAAAGCGTATCAGTCATTCAATATTCTGGACATGTAGCACAAACTGGACTTAAAATTCACATCAAGCATGCATCAATAAACCTTAAGTTTCCCAGAGGTGTATTTAATAGCCGTTCTGCGACTGCTGAGTTAGAAAGTAAGGGAATTCTTTTGATGATTTAGATGGTCAGTCTGCTTTTTCATAAGTCAGGTTGGCAAAGGTTTGCTGAGTAGTGGGGAATTCTGCAAGTTTTAGTGTTTGTCCTTTTCCCTTAACTGTTCATCACCTCGTAAGGTAGAGGTTAGGAGCACTCTCGTAACACGCCTTCTGGTACAGTAAATGATATTGCACTATGGAAAAAAATTCTCAGTGAATTGTGGCTCCTTGGAACTGAAAAGGGAATCAGTGCACTCCCTAATGCACTTCACTGCAGACACAGGCCAATGCTTTCCATAGCACAGTATATGCACTAAGCCCTGGCTTTTAGCTTGCTGTTGTACTATCTCTCAACCCCCCCTAGGAGTCAGTTATCCTTTTCTCTCCCTTACTGCTAAACTTAGCACTTATTGCAGTGGGAAAAAAAGAAAAAGAAAATGGTAAAACCACACATCGCATTGGGAAGTGACACGTGAAGATTCTTGAGGACTATCTAAACCATTTTCCATGTTTCCTTCCTTTGAATAAGTTTGGAATAAACCATTTTGAGTTTAGGAACACACCACTCCTCTTCGAATAATGTGGCCGTGCTTTTCTTATATAAGTACATAAATGTCTATCTGTATATATATATATATATATATACACATATATATATGTTCACTGACAGCCAACTGTACCCTGGTCAGCATCAAAATAATCATGGATGGCAGGTAGAGGGAGGGGATTCTACCCCTCTACGCCACTTTCCTGAGACCCCAGCTGGAGTACTGCATCCACCTCTGAGGCCCCCCAGCTCGAGAAGAACATGGACTTTTGGTGCAAGTCCACAGAGGAGGAGGCCATGAAAATGATCAGAGGGCTGCAACACTTCTCATATGAAAACAGGATGAGAGAGTTGGGGCTGTTCAGCCTGGAAAAGAGAAGGCTACGGGNAATTGTGGCTCCTTGGAACTGAAAAGGGAATCAGTGCACTCCCTAATGCACTTCACTGCAGACACAGGCCAATGCTTTCCATAGCACAGTATATGCACTAAGCCCTGGCTTTTAGCTTGCTGTTGTACTATCTCTCAACCCCCCCTAGGAGTCAGTTATCCTTTTCTCTCCCTTACTGCTAAACTTAGCACTTATTGCAGTGGGAAAAAAAGAAAAAGAAAATGGTAAAACCACACATCGCATTGGGAAGTGACACGTGAAGATTCTTGAGGACTATCTAAACCATTTTCCATGTTTCCTTCCTTTGAATAAGTTTGGAATAAACCATTTTGAGTTTAGGAACACACCACTCCTCTTCGAATAATGTGGCCGTGCTTTTCTTATATAAGTACATAAATGTCTATCTGTATATATATATATATATATATATACACACATATATATATGTTCACTGACAGCCAACTGTACCCTGGTCAGCATCAAAATAATCATGGATGGCAGGTAGAGGGAGGGGATTCTACCCCTCTACGCCACTTTCCTGAGACCCCAGCTGGAGTACTGCATCCACCTCTGAGGCCCCCCAGCTCGAGAAGAACATGGACTTTTGGTGCAAGTCCACAGAGGAGGAGGCCATGAAAATGATCAGAGGGCTGCAACACTTCTCATATGAAAACAGGATGAGAGAGTTGGGGCTGTTCAGCCTGGAAAAGAGAAGGCTACGGGGAGACCTCATAGCAGGTTTCCATTACCTAAAGAGGCTACAAGACAGATGGAGAGGGATGTTTTACAATGGCATTTAGTGACAGGACAAGGGGGAATGGTTTTAAACTGAAAGAAGGTAGGTTTAGATTAGATGTTAGAATGTGAGGATGGTGGGATACTGGAACAGGGAAGTTGTGAATGTCCAGTCCCTAGAGGTGTTCAAGACCAGGCTGGATGCGGTTTTGAGCTACCTGGTCTAGTGGAAGGTGCCTCTGTGCATGGCAGGGACATTGGAACTAGATGATTTTTAAGGTTCCTTCCAACCCAAACCTTTCTATGATTCTGTAACTGTAGAAAAAGAGACATCTCTACAGCATCTGTTTATCTGCTGTGTTTTGAACATCCTCATCTAGGTGAGTTGGATTTGCCCAAGAAAAACTTGTTTGTTTGCATAACCTTTGGAGTCTAAACAATAAGCTGCAATGTAAATATTTACACACTATTTAACCAAATAATCCTGAGCCAAAATTTGTCTCCCTCCTTTCAATTAAATGCTGTAATCCACTTGGTATTTTATTGCCTGTAAACTGTTGTGCTACTACAAGTAACATTGTTAACATATATCTATTACTACACCTAATGATCAAAAAATGCTTTTTCATGAATCATCACTACTTTTTTTTTGCATGAAAGAAGCAAAAATATTAAATATGGCACCACTGATAGCACTTAAATTGAGTAACTACTTCTATGTCTTTCGTGCTCGGTTTTACGGGCACTGCTTCTGGGCACTCTCACAATTACGTCTGACTAACAATGGAACAGACTGGAAGAGGCTGAGTCAAGCAGGATTTTATATATATATATATATACACACCTTCTATTATGGAGCAGAGGCTTATTGATGGCTGTGTGGTATGTGATCCTCTGTAATTCCATATTCTTCCTAACTGCCATTTACTCATTTTTTTCCTTTATTAAATCCAAGTACTAGGTTGCATTTCTTCAGTTGTCTGAAGAATTCCTCATCTCTAGATAATGCCAGTAGTTCTGAGACTGCTTTATGAGCCTAAACAAGACTCAACTACAAATACATTATCCTTTCTGAGACCTTTTAAAGGCTTATTTTCTTTATTTAAGATTGGTTTTTCACCCCATTGGTTGCTAATAGGCAGTATGAAAATTGTTGCTGATGTTGACAGTAGGAAATCTTCTCAGTGAAAACTGACACAAAGAGACCTTTTAAAACTGTCATTGGTTAGTAGTTTAGTATCAGACCAAGCCTTTCCTTGTCCCAGTGACCACTGTGATCCTTCTAGGATGATATAATGCTTTCTTTACTGCTTAATAGTTGCCTCTTTTTCTTCTTATGCCCTTTTCTTTTTTTTATAATTTTGTCTCTACACACCTGTGCTGTATTTTTTAATTCTTCCTTAGTAACCTGAACTTAATCCTATATTTCATATTTCTCATTCTCTTATCTGAGTTCTATGAGGGTGAATGATTGAATCCAACCAATCTCTTGATAGTCTTTCTATTTTTCCTCTGCAATTAGGTAATTTTTAACTATGCTATTACTTTTATTTCTTAAAAGGTAACAACACTATTTAATACCTTTGCTTTTGGTTACTGTCCCTGAAAATATACTCTTTTACATCTCTGAATTGATTGAACTCTTTACTCTTTTTTAGATTTTTTCCTGCCCTAGAAGTATGAAGACTGCTTTTTCAGATTGTCTTAATCAAGTTACCTTCCATAATGACAATCTTAACAGTCTCTTTTTATTAGTTGTAATCATATCTAGAAGAGTTTTCCTCTCATTTATCCTTTTTCCTATAAGAAAAAAGTATTGCTAAAACAAGAGCAGCAGTTTTGCACTCAGTGAGCGTGAGGTTCTTTTTAGCCTCTGCCATGAAACATTGCAAGTCCTGATACCTGTGGAGAAAAGCCTTAAACAGAAAGCCAGCTATACTGAAAATAAACTGAAAACATTGAGAAAATAAAAAATAATCCCAAATATATTCATATAGTCATCACTTAAATTTTAAGATCTCAGAGGGATAGGAAATTTAAGAGCTTGAGTGCAATCTTAGAAAGATTAAATGGAGCTTTGTTAGTTCTGATGTAGGGAGGTAATATTTTGACAGTGTAAAACATTTTTAATATACATTTGTTACCCTAAGAATAAAATCTCTGACAGCTTTTGTTTGTTCATATTTAAGAGTTTAGGTAAGATTTTAGCTGTCCAGCACAGAATGAGTTTCTCTGTCTACTTTTTGAAGATTTTGCAGACTCATCTTAAGCAGTATGAAAACTGAAGTTAAATGCTTGTCTTGAAATTGAAAAGGATGATTTACAATGTACAAGCAAATACAGAAACTCAGTGGATTCCCAAGAACCAGTACATCAACCAGGCAAGTATCTGCCAAATATTTCTGAAAATGCAATGAAACAAACTGTTAAACTTTAATGTTTCTATTAGTAATAAACCCCACATAAGGAAAGACATTAAAAGATCTCTTCATCTTGTGAATTTCCCTGACAGCCACCTGCACTGGAGCAGAGTGAGTGAAAACTCATTTCCTCTAACTGGAGCCAAGACACTTCTCACTCAACTGAACCACTGCCATGCACCATCATCCCTCTTCTCGTTGATCTCTGTGACCTATACTACCCTCTCCAATTTGTGGACTTATAAGAACCTGGAGATTCTCTTGGTTTAGTAAATTGTCTCTCTCATTTTTTTCTAACACTACCTAAGAGTATTTAAAAAAATATATTAGAATTTATTACCTTATCAACATTCTTTCCTATGCACAGAAACCTGAAAGTTCCCATAATGGTCTGGGTAGGAACACTTCCATAATGTTATGGAGTTAGAAAATCAACAGAGACTTTAGGAGACTAAAGTTGAAACAAAGAAAATTAAGGTAACATAAGTGACCGAGACAGATGGTTCTGATTTCTCTTATAACAACCTTCTACCTTTTCTTGAGTAAGAAGGAACAGCATTTTCAAAATTGAGCAGTTAAAGAAGCATTTTGTCAGAAATATACTAAAAAAAATTCCTTTCTTTTTCCTGTACAGGCTGCTCCTCATTTCAGTTTTTCAAAGCACCGGAGAAAATTATTTCAGTAATTTTATCTTACATTTAAAGACAAGAAACTAAGATTGAGAGTTCTGAAGTAGCTTATCATGAATAAAAAGTTAGGAAACAAACAAGGAATCAAAGGTTGTCAAAAAGGTTATCTCCCTTCATCTCTGTCTTCCTCTATTCATCTCTCCCTCTAGTCTTTCTGCTTTTCTTTCCCCTGTTCCTTCTTCTCCTCCTCTGTCTTCTGGCTATGCTTTCTTTTTGTTAAAGTATGTATCTTCCTGTCAGCAAGAATCTACCATAATTTAAAAGTGATAACACTAATTCAAATGAACAAATACTCAACCATCTCAGGTGGCATATATGTCAGAAGTGAAATGCTCAGAAAATTGCATGTAACATAAAATACAAATGTAATGTACGATGTCCCATGTGGAAAACTAAAATGCTGAGCTCAATTCTTGCCCTTTACTTGCCTTTTACTTTGACTACTGCTGCTGAAAAACTAAGTCATAAACTCTTCTCTATCTTTTCTCACCTCGACTACCCACATATTAGTGAAGTACTGAGGCAGCTGTTTTCTGTCAGAGCTAAGAGTAAATGAAGCTTCATAATAAGTTGCTTTATCATGCCCAGCTATTCTCCAAATACTTTCACTTGTATTGGCTGGCAAAGAATACACTTCTTTCAGCTTTCTCCTGCCATTAATGCCTCTTTACTCTATCAACAGCTTCTCCTGCA
This sequence comes from Machaerirhynchus nigripectus, assembly GCA_013397975.1. Lineage (NCBI taxonomy): Eukaryota > Metazoa > Chordata > Aves > Passeriformes > Dicruridae > Machaerirhynchus > Machaerirhynchus nigripectus. The sequence continues at coordinate 676,501 of VZRQ01003871.1, read as the reverse complement.
ACTAACCACTTAGAATATGAATTTGCAATACAGATTATAAGTATTTTGCTTTTCTTATGAAAAAAAATGGTGGTTTTCCTTCTTTTCCTGCTCTCAGGTGTTGTTTCTTCCCTTTTCTCCATCTGCTATTAAAAGTGTTCCAAATTCCTCAGAAAATGGTTGGGGCTTTTCTCTTTGTTTCTGAGTAAAATATAGAGCTGGCCAGGCAATATACTTTTATACCTTCTGTCAGAATTCCCATTGGACTGCCTCATTTTCTGTTACATTATAACTTTATAAAATTTGTAATTTTTAGACTGATTTCTTTTTGATGTCCTTGTTGCCTACCTCAGATCAAACTTATTTTTGTTCTACTTTTTTTTAACTTAGCCAGAGCAGTTCAGTAATTTCAAAAAGTAGCGCATGTTTAAAAATTCTGAAGATCTTAGTCCTTAATGGCTTTAATACTCTTTGTTTGGCATAAGGCTTAGAAATGGAGGAATGGCTGCACTGTCTCAGAAGAGTGCTTTATATACTTGTCACGAGAACCTGCTTTGCTGTGTCTTCTGAAAAACTGCAGTGCAGGAAACATTAGATGCAACCTTTAATGATTCTGTCCTCCTGGATGGAGCCTGACCCTACCATAAAGCCACATCATCAATGGCATGGTCTTTCCGCTGCAGAATTACAGTGGAAAGACCTTGGCCAACACCAGCCACAGCCAGGGAGGGGGGAGTAAGCCAGGCATGTTTGTGACTGTCCTTCATGATTCAGAGTAAAGAATCCTCCTGAAGGAGAGAGGTGTCAAAATTGGATATTAAAAGCAGAAATCCAGAATACAGGAAAAGAAAGAGCTGGACATAGCATGCCCACTAACACTGTAGCTCCAGAAAATGAGATAAACTCTGGACAAGAGTTCTGATCTTGGCAGCAAACCTTGGGGAGTTTCAGTGGATAAAACAGGGAGGAAAGACAGTCCGTTAAAGCACATGGGGTAATGGCTCACTGGAGCATCTGGAACAGTGTCCTTTCCTCAGGAATCTCATCATCCCTGTGTATTTTATAAAGACTCCGGAGGCTTACCTCTGAGCTGTGGATTGAATTTGGCATTAAGATGTTCAAACATTTGTTTTTGCAATGATCTCTTTCCAGTCTTCCCACCAGAGCAACTATTTTCTTTTTTCCTGTATTCATATCTCCCACATCAGGATAACCATCTGACTAGCTGGAAAGTCTGGATCTATCAAATCTGGATTTATCACAAAGTCAGAAATGAGTGCTTATTCTGCACATGATTGGTTCAAATTCACTCTATTTGATATGGTAGAAAGGAAAGCCAGAGGTAATCTAAAGTGGTAGGAAAATCTCTACATAGCTCTTTTACCATCTCAGTAAATGTTTTTGTGCTGTGTCCCTGTTTGATCAGAATTCATGATCTGAGTGAAAATAATTACAGCATGTTCATAAAGCTTCATTGGTTTTCAAGTCCACACATTATTGACCAAATTTAAACAGAAGGTTGTAATTAAGTGTCCTTTTCTGAAGATGTGCCTCTCAGTGACTTAGCACTTATGAGTAGGATTTGCAGTACATGTTGGATCAAAGAGAAACATGCTTATGTCAACCAGCTGGAACTGATTAAAAAAAAAAAAGGGAAAATATTGCCTAAAATACACTTTTCTTCTTGATATGGCCCAGATACAACTGAAAGGCACACCTCTAAATCCCAGCTGTCTGTCCTCATGGCAACTGGCTGTCTCTGTATCTTTTAAAAATCTTCTTAAGAGAGGCAGTAGCCTTAATGAAAATTCGTATAGGATGGAGCAAGTCCCAAGCCTGTCAGGTGACCTGCCTAATTTTGTGTTCAGGATAAGTTCAACTCTCTCCTTGGACTTGGGCTTAAATTTCTTTTATAATATTTTGGATGTTTCTAGACAGGTCTTTTAAAACAAATAGAGTTAATATTTTTAAAATTACAAACATAATTTTCCTTGGCTCATAGATAGCTGGCTGGAGTATCATTAAACCTAAAAGAACTGCAAACAAAACAAAAACTAATTTGGACACAGAACAATGTAGAAAGTTTCCCTAAAAGGGGTGATTTAAAGTATTATGCAGGTGTGAAAATTAAAGGTTATATCTGAAACTGTTTTTATCCTTAACTATTGTGTTTGTTACCATGGAACGAGTGTGTTAAGAAAATATATTCTAATTTGGTACATCTTATTGAACTATTAGGCAGAACAATTAATCCCTGAGGTTTAATGGGAAGAATTTCCACACAAGAAAGAAGAAGTAGGTCCTTATATTTTCATATTCTTATCACTCTTTGTTTTATCTTTTTTTCTTCACACAGGACTCCTTTCTGTTCCCTTCTAATGCAACAAAGAAGAAACATTTGATAAGACATTAATAAACTGTTTACTTTTAAGGAAAGAATGTCAGTATCTAATTGAACCTCAGTTGACATAATGAATCCTATGGGTGAAATTTTTTGTTGTCTTGTCTTGTACATTACAAAAACCTGAAATCTTTAAAAACAAATCACCAATAAACATTCATCTACATACCAAAAAATAGGCCTAGCAATGCCATAAGTGATAATGCTATTTTAACAAAACCACAATTGGGTCTGATTAGTAATTTTCTACTGTTTATGATTTCTTACAGTTTTCCAGGTGATAAGAATTTCAAGGTATTTTAAAATCCCTGATGTGTCCATAGCCAGCAAAATGATTTTGTTTTTCTTTAAGGTGATGTCATTAGAAATACCGAATTATTTTTACAAATAGAACTATGTTTATCCCATCTGCAGTTCATCCTTCTTTGGTACCTTAAGGCTTTGTTAAGTATGTCATTGTTTAGTAGCACAGTTCTAAACAATGCCTTTTGAGACCTAGAAAGTTATAGTTATTACCCTGCCAGGGAGAGCTTCCCCATACCAATGTGACAGAGACTGTAGCCTGAACAACTTGTTTCTGCAGTGTTGTTGCTATGGGAACGGATGCAAAATGCTTACCATGGTACTATGCCACAACTGAGCGTACTATGGCCTCTTTAATTGCATTCTTTAGGAGTCACCACAAACAAAAAGAGAGTATCAGTCTGGGTGGCCTCCTGCTTATTTTCAAATGACACTTTTGAATTCATACTGTAGCATATTCTTTCACCTATTTTAACTGCTTCTTTCTCCTACAGTTCCCAAACCAAAAGAAAAAAAAATAATCTCCTAAAGATACATTTAAAAGATGGAAAGATTAAAAAAATGGGCTTTCTGAGCCAGCAGGTAATATTTAGCCAGTCTTGACGACTGACAATTCCATGCTAGCAGAAACTTCTTGAATTAGAAGGTGCCGGTTTCTCCTACATCACTGACTGACATATTTCATTATCTGGGATAAACTGAAAATAAATTTAGATTTAAATAGTTCTTAAAATTGTAATTCTACCTCCTTTATGTGTAGTTCATACCATAAACAAGCTGCTTTCCTTTTGTTTATTTTCTCTAATATTGACTCTCCCTTCTATTTTATATACTACCTTATGAGTTACTGAACTCTTGTCTTGAAAAAAAAGCTCCATTGTTTCAAAGAAGAAAAAAATCCCAGAAATCCCCTTCTTCCTCCCCCTCAAAAAACCCCCAAACCCCACCAAATGCAGTTTGATAAAAAGAAATATAGTTTGTGAAGAGACAGAACAATGCAAATTTGTAAGGCTTCACTAATTCTAAATTCTTGTTATGTTTTAAATAATGCTAATTTCTCACTGCCTCACTGTCCTTAATCTGTTAGTTTTGTAACATAGCTCTTCCCTAGTAACAGTACTAGTAACTAGTACTAGCACTAGTAACTGCGCACTAATGTAGAAAAGAACTCCCATGGAATTGTGGGGGGAAGAAAAGGAGGAAGGAAGGTCGGGAGGGAGGGAGGGAGGGAGGAAGGATGGGAGGGAGGGAGGAAGGAAGGAAGGAAGCAAGGAAGGAAGGAGCTGAAAAGAGGAATATCAGATGGAAGGTCTCTCCCAGCTTTTGCACACCGAAGCATTAGGACCCTAGGACACTATGCCAGGTCTACACACACTAGATGGGTTGTCATGGGCACAGCACTTAACCTTGAGCCTTTGCTTAACACCTGGGAACACTCTTTATTACTTCAGCCATTCCCGTCTCATCCATAGCACTGCTGTGCTACCTCAAATACCACCAGATACCGGTACTTGAAAGGGACCTGACATATTATTACACCCTTGATTTCCATACTTATAGGTTATACACAAGTTGAATTAGCAGCAGAGACAAGACCCTTTGCAATCTCCTTGTTCTCTGCAAAGAAAATAAATAATAAATCCAAAGGTTTAGTCATTCATCATTTCCCATCTCCCATGGTCTAGTTAAAAGCAGTAAAGAAGTACAGTATCACTGGAATCTCTGAATCCTGCTGAATAGAGATAACAAAATAAAATACATTAGTTCTGTCAGCGAAGGAAAAGTTTTCAGCTTTGAAACCCTGTATTGAACTGGATCATTCATTCATCAGGAATACTAAAAAGTGCAGACAACAAGAGGACTTTTTAGGGGTAGAGGATCAAGGAATAGCAGGACTAAATACTCAACTGATCATAAAGAAATAGCTGAATTGTCACATATATGGTCATGTGATGGAGATCAGAAACAAGCCAGGGGCAGGAGATTTACAGAGCTGTCAAAAGATGGAAACAGCTGAGAAACAAAGACAGCTGTGGTATGGTCCAAGCACCATGAACTTTCTATGACCAAATGAAGATTACTCTTGTTCAAAATATTATTACTACTACCTCCATTGCCGACATGACTGTTATTGATCATTATCCGTTTCAAATGCCTGTGTGCCTCTGTGTCCCTGAAATCTAGCTGAGGCCTGGATTCTTCTTTCCAGGACCAGTCAGCTGGAGTGACATCTCACAATCAGTGGACAGAAGCCAGGTATAAGCTATGGCCTCAGAGACTGGTTGCCTACAGGCAAGGAGGCAGTAGCTGTTTTTCCAAGGCATGGGACCAAAACCTGTGCTGTGATTTGCCAGCTCTATTCCAGTCTCAGACAGAGTAAACATTCAGGACATTTTTTGTTGTCTGGTAACCTCAATGTCTGCACTAACTTGTGATTAAGTCTCCTCAAAGGCTTACAAAAGGTTGGTTGTTGCTGACATGTCAGTCACGACACTTCTCTGCTTATAATTCGCTTTTAAAAAAAGCACTGGCTACTTCCATTGGTCAGATCAGTTGAAAATTCTGACCCTCACATTTGGAGCAGAGAGTATATAAATGCAGAATACTACTGAGGGGACAGCAAGATTTCAGGCTCAGATTATCAATGAATACTTAATTTCACAACAGCTTTTCAGCAATGATTCAAATGTGTTTCAATAGAATAACTTCAAATTGGTATGCCATCTGTTAGGATGAGAGAAATCAAATGGAATTGGGAAAGAAAATGAAGGAATAGTAACAAATTATTTCTGTATATTTTTTTTTATTTCTGAATGGATATATGGCTCAGTTATATTTATAAATTTCTTGTGTTTAGGAACAAAGGAATGATCCTCTTATAAAAAGATGGTTATCAAAAGACTGGTATGTAACATATGTTAAAAAAATTAATAGGATGAGACTAGTCTGCAAAAAGACAGGCTAGAATAAGGTCCTAAATCTATCTGGAAAACTCCTTTAAGTGTCTGAATCTTCTTTAGGAGACTAGAGCAACCAGTTAGGTGACTGGATCTAAAGGGTCCTGCTTAAGCAGAGTAGTTGGCCCAGATAACTTCCAGAGCTCCCTTCCAGTCTTGACCATTCTGTGAGGCTGTTATCTAAAATTTAGACTCTAAAACCTCATATTGAGCAGCCATAATTTTAGAATGCCTTTAGAGTGCCTGAGTAGGCACTGCTTTTAGTTATTACCAGCAACAACAGAAATGGTATTTTCCACATTGTCTGCGAGGCCAAGTTCAGTAGGCATTGATAGCACACTTGCTGGCTGACACAAAGTATGTTACTGTCACAGGAGGATATGTTGTTTTCTCCAGCTTCATAAGCAAGGAAAAGGTCACTTCTCCAGATTTTGAGGCTGTCCCATGTAAAAATTCATCCCATCCTTGTCTCCCATACTGATGCTGGTGTTGTTAACACTAGGCTTGTTTATGTTCTGCAGCCTGGTGAAGCAAAAGCAACTCTGTAGTTCCTTTTGGCTTAGCTATTTCAATCATTCAAAAATGATTATATGTTCAGTGTTCAATATTTAAGCGTGACTTCACAGGCTAGTGGATAGGGAAAGAATCTTTGATTATATGCTCTACTGAATATTTAACATAGAGTAGTGATTGCTTACTGACTCCTAGTCTCTTTGTTCAAAGGAGTAGGCTATACACTGGAAGGAAGTTGTTCATGTTTGTTAGTCCAAGAAAAATTCATTTTATAGAGGCAAAAAGTTTCAACAGGAAGTAGTAAATAAGTATTTCCTTATAAACTATTTTTGCACTGTGCGGAAATTTTGAGGGAACAGATGAGAAAAAGAGGGACAGAAAACCAAACTCTCTTCTTTCCTACTAGCCACATTCTTTCAGAGATGTTGGAATAAGCACCTGGTGTCAGGAAGCAGTGTATGGAAATGGTATCTTGTAATTGGGACTTAAATGTCTGGGTTCAAGCCCCGTTTTCACTGTGTCCTATTAGGTAGCTCAATGTCTCCTTTTGCTACCTGCTGTCTTTAATGGATCTTATCTTTAGAAATGAACTCCTATTCCTGTTATTGACCTTGATTGACACATAATTTTCTCCAGGCATTTATGAGAAGACTAAGCCGGGGAATGGGGGAATTCCACTAGGCAGCAAAATGCTTTAAAGACTTAGTAAAATGCTAGACATTGCAGTGCTTAAATCTTTGCATGGATCTAACCCCAAATTAATATTACTCCTAAGGAAGAGTATAATTTAGAGTAAAATGTGAGAATGTGAGATAAGGAAGATATTTGATTACTTTTTTCCTTGTACATTTGTAAAATACAAGGGCCAAAAATATTTTGTTCTGTCTCTAAGCATTATGTCAAATAAAGGAAAAAAGCTTCAGAATTTTCCCCTCATCAGGTATTTTTATCTCCCTGGAATAAAGTCCTCAAGTGTTCACTTGCTTTCTTCAGATTGTGCCTGTTGGTACTGTCTGCAGCCATGTATTTCAGAGTTTTTCTTGTGGTTATCTAGGATTACCATCAAGATCATGCAGAAGATGTGTTGAAAAATAGCAGGATTTTATTAAAACCATTACATTCTACAATGATACTCAAACTATTAAATAAATTTCAGACCTGCAATCAACTGTTGCCAGCTAAAACATTTTAAACACACGTGAGTTGGACCAGGAATCCCTGATTATATCAACTAATTGGAATCAGGTCTACTTCTATGAATGGTAGGATAGAGTATGCCATATGCTTTTCTTCTTAAAAATAAATTGGAGCATCATTTTTTTATCTCCTTTCTGTCTTTATATGGGACAATAGTACTTCTTTTCCATACTTGAGTGGATCTTTTGCTGCTTTTTTAAACAACAGAAACAGAACAACAGTTTTTTAAACAAAAACATTTGTTTTTTTAAAACAAATATTTCAGTTTATGGATATGCTTCTCTGTTTATATAGGCAAGTGTATCTGATGGGTGAGCCTAGCTGCAGAACTAACTTTTGCTCTAAAGCTAAGAGAAAAAGTGGATTGCTCAATTGCTTAAGGCATTCAAACACTAGTGGACATTATTCAAAACTGACATTCTTTATTCTAAAAATTTTGGAAGCCATAACAAAGAAAATTAGTGTATTCTGTCACCAGCCATTAGTGATTACTTTTATTTTAGTAAAATAGATGTTTAGTTATACTGATTCTTCAAATAAAATGGACAGACAATACAGATATAAAACAGGACAATGACATTTATCCAGGTTGCTTTTCTATTTTCTTTATGTCTTCCTACTTCCTTCCTTTTTTTTCTGTTACAACTGAAGAAGTTAATGCTTCTATAAAATACAGAAAATAATCATTCCTCTTATACAGAAGCTTTGTTTCTTTCCTTGCTAACAGATCACATAATTTCATATCTGGGTTTTACTTAATATTTAAAGTAATTAGGTAGATACTAATTTATATAGCTGTTTCAATGAAGAAATCCAAGGTAAATATTTTGATTGGCATATTGCATGCTCATGTTTTTAAATATCCATTGATCTTTTTTTTTTCTCTGAACATTGAATCTAAAATCCATGACAATTTTCAATGTTAAACTCCGTCCTTAGAATCTGCCTGCTCTGAGATCTAAGATTAGGCCGTGACTATTAAGAGATCAATTGCCAGTTCTGTTGTCAGTGCATAAATAATCTGTACAACCACATGCTTACATAGCATGTAAAACTCTTCACTGCTCTTACCTTGTATATATGTCTCAGTTCTCCAACCCCAAATGACATATGCAGGACAAGGAAAAAGGCTGTGCTAGACATTCAGGTATAAGACATTCTTGAAAAGGCACTCTCTTTTCTGCACTGCAATAGATATAACTTTAATTTCATTTTACTGCCAAACATGCTCTGTGTTATAACAGGGTCTTTGCCAGTGTCACATTTTCTGTTTGTGTTACCTGTGCATTGATCATTGCTCAAATCTTTCAATTTGGCTTTTTTTTTCTAAGAAAAATGTTTAGTTTAAGGCCACAAATATGTCCTTAAAACTAAGTAATGGCTAATTGTCCTGGTTTGAGACAAATTAAGGGAAATGCTCTAGAATGAACATCCCCTCCAAAGAAGGCAGGTTTCAGGAAACCTTCCCCACAGGTTCAGGAAGAAATTCCTCAGAGGAAAAATGAAAAAAGTTACTTCTTATTTATTTAACAAGTAAAGTGCACTCAGGCATGGAAAAAAAGGATAATGCTAAATTATAAAACCCTCGCTGTGGAGAGAACCTGGGTAGATTTCACAGTCCCTTGTGGGTGCAGCTTTCTCCTCTCCAGAGCTGGGGTTCAGCGTGGGCCCCTCCGGGCCACGGCGTAAGGCCTCCTGGTGATGTTCTGGTGTTGCTGAACAGTCTGGAAGAGAAGAAGAAGAAACCAAAGTCCCAGGGAAAAACCTTCTTGCCTCAGCTAGCAGACTGGCTAAAAAAGGAGTTTTAACTTTCCATCTCTCCTGAGAAAAAAGAGCCAAGAAATGGGAAAANTCTCCTGAGAAAAAGAGCCAAGAAACGGGAAAAGCAGGAAGGTGCTTTCCTCGGCCACTGCAGGAATGCAGGGGTGTGTAAATCTGTGTCCTTGAACACAAAACTGCTCATTTTTTTCCTCTCTTTCTCTCAGACTCAGCTTAAAGACACAAAAAGGCACAGGATTCATGTCTGGCATAGGGCAGACAATAGGGAGTACAGTATCATACAGTCACCCCAAGACATTAATCAATTTTAAAGTCCCCCTTTTATTTCCAGTGTGAAAACACACACAAAAAAAAAAATCTGAAGGGCATATTGACATTGTCCAACTGTCAGAACACAAGATGAGGAAGGGAAGAATGTAGGATTTTCCTTGTGCCATCCTGCTTGGAGTCTGCTGTGGCTGGGATGGCACTGGGACTGTTCGCCTGCACTGGAACTGCTGCCAAACACCAAGGGGACAGTTACTACAAGGGACAAATAATGACTGGGCTTACAGGTGTCTTAAGGTGGACTGGTAAAATAGACTTACTTTTGGAAAGTGGTTTTCAGCAGGAGGCTGGAAGTCAATCAAGAGAAGAAGAGCCCCAGCAGTGTAGCATATCTTTTAGATTCAAAAAAAGTAATGGGGGATTGAGACCTGGGTGAAATTGGTACTCAAAGATACCCTGACCCGGGTGAAAAACCCATAATCTGTGCTTCCAAAGCTCACTAATTTAAATACATGATGTGGTAGTTATGAGAGCAAGCAGCATGATACATAAAGTAGTCTCAATTACAATGTCCATGAGTGGGTGTCTTCTAGCTAAGCTTCAGTTACCTACAGTGTTTACATCTGAATTAGCTATCCTAGGCTTCCTTTATAATCAGAAAAGAGGAATTCCTGCTTCTAAGGTGTTATTCACCTCACTCTAAATGTGTCCCAAATTAGGATGACAGAAACATTTATATCTATGTACTGATTGGCTCAAATCTAAAAAATCTCAAATCTCACCTGTGTGGTGACTGTGGTGTGTAGGTAAGACAGACTGGACTGTATGTTTTTGATGAGCTGAACATATACTCCAGCATTAATTTAATATGCAATTTATTAGAAGAACTCTGAGAAGAAGGAATACTTATCTACATATTTAGATTAGTGACACATGCTATTCAAAAGCCTGTGTAAGTATCTAAGTCATACTTAAGTATGCCAGTCATGGAAACATAAGTTCATCCCTCCTATTTATCCACTACAGCCTTGTTTCCTTCTGCCTTAGCTTCAAATGGTCACTGCAGAAACTCACTCACTCCATTGCTCACTTGCCATTATGTGTCTTCCCTGGAAATCTCCTGGCTGTGTGCTGCATGCAGATGCTTCACTTCTTATCTCAAATTCCCTTCCTACTTCTTCCTTGGCTCTTCATCTCTACCTGTTTGAGGTATTTTATGAATTGACAGCAGTTTTTGATCTCAGGCAAATCAAACACTTGTGAATTCCTCCCATTTTTAATCTTTACATGTTACACAACCTAAAAAAATATTTCTGGTGCATGAAATTTGAGTAGTGAAAGTGAATATATGTATCCCACAGGGAATCACAAAAAGAGTGGAGGTAACAGCATGTATCTGCAGTGGATTGTACGAGTTTTATGTGAAATGTGATTCAGCTGCCCTTAACATATTGCTATAAACTGACGGAAGAGTGGGGAGAAATTGACTGATAGTTTTTCTGTAAGATCTTCAGCACCATCAGCTGTTCTGAAAAACACTAAAAAAGGAAAATAATACCCCAATAAAATTATTTCTGATTTTAAAATGTCCTTTTTGTTGCAAAATATATGATTCTGAACATAGAATTTTCTTGTCAACTTTCAGCCCAGAGCAAAGTTGTATTGATGAATTAAAAGCTGCTGAAAACAGGGAATTATAATGCAAATCCTGACAAGATCCTTAGCTATTGTGGTACGTATTACCATAGTATAAAAGTATCCTACCACATATTGTTATGCTAATAAATATGCACAAGATAAAATACAGCATTTTAACTCATATAAATAATCTTTTAATAATATTACAATACACTTCCCTGAAATACAGCAATGAACATACAAATCTGAAGCAATATGCTATCAGAATGTCCCAGCTGACCCGAAGAGAAATAAAATGCATATTAGTGTAAATTCATTGACACAGCAGCTCCCTCCTTTTACATTTTGACCTTGTTTTTATTAAAATATCGCTGAGTTTCTGGGTGTTTTAATTTTCATAAATGCTCTGGATGCTAAAATAATTTAAAATGTTTTCAAGAATTGTTACCTGATATCTAATAACAGCTACACATAAAATAAAATTATGTAGTCTTATGTATATTGTTGTTAAACAGTCAAATATAAAATAATTACTTCAGTAGCATTTTATAACTTTAGTCTAAAAAAATCAAGAAGATATTGTGGAGGTCTGTATGGAACAGGTGAAAACTCAGATAGTAATTAACAGTTGTAACCTAAAATAGTATCTTAATACTGTGTTGTGAAGTAGAGAAATAAAATAAAGTTGTGAAATAGTTTATTTCTAGATGTCTCTGACCCTCCACAAAATGTTGTAAGACTCTTCAGAATGAAAACCAACCTGTTGTTTTAATCTGACATTGATTTGTTTAGTATAAGGAGAAGTCCTTATGGCCATGAATATAACACTGGCAATAAACGTTCAGGACTTTCCTATCTCAAGGGAATCCCTTTTTCCTCTACTTCAGCTTTTTCCTCTTAAAAAATCTTGTTAATTTAGAAAATGCTGTACTTGACACTTACCTCATTGGATATATTAGGTTTACCTGTGATGAAGCATATTAGGTCTATTTAAAACTTCTGAAAGCATATATTTCTATATCTTTTTAAATAAAGTAAGTAAGTTAAGGTATTTGGAGAGTTGTTTATAAAAGCTGTTGAGGACTTTTTGCTGTACTGAGTGTGCATTTTGTATAAAGTGTAAGTTTTCAGTGTGTGGCATGACACACCATATCGATACATACTCAAAACATACAGTGTTTTTACATTTCAGTTCAGTCAATAAAACATAGACTAGGACCTCATTTCAAATCTGCCAGTAGTCAAATGTCCTACAATCTAAGCTATCTTTATAACCTTCTGCAGTCTTGTCACCTTCAGGAAAGAATCCACATTCTGAATAATGGAAATGTGAAAATCCTGTGTCCTCACTAGCTCATGAGAAGACACAAACTGGAAGACTTGCCTCGGAAAAACAGGGGTTCCACTTCCTGCACTTCAACTTTTCTCAAGACAGTTTAAAAAGGACCTATATCCTTAGTAGCTGAACTGTGAGTTTTAACTATTCTATGAAAAAATTCCAAGTCACTTGTATCTTGCCCTTGTTCAACAGGCAAACATAGATCATGCAGTCTCTTTCTCCCCCTTCACTATTTTAATTTTATGGGCTATCCAACCTTCCTAAAACAGAAAGTCAAAATAGAAGGCAGTAAAGAAAAATACTAAACCCAAAGCTGGGCTGCTTGACATCTGCCTGGGAAATCCTGTTCAAAAATATTAGTATATGGTCTATGAAACAAGGGAACATGATGCAGCCCTAAAAAAAAAGACTTGAATCAACACATTTATTCTGAAGTGATGCTTTAAAAATTATACATGCAAAATATTTAGATCACATGTTAACAAAAGAAAATTAATAGCTAGATAAGATTAGGAGAATTAACAATTAGATTAGATAATAATTAATAAACTGAGATACTGTTTTGCAGTATGCTGCTGTGTTTCCCAGCCACATTTTCCTATTGTGTACATTGTCTGAATATGGTACCAGATTTTTCCCCAGATACCTCCAGAGAGCCATGACACCACCATCTTCTCCATCCACATAATCTTCCTAGGGCTTTAGGTAGCCAGTTCCTCAGTTCAGTCAAATATTTCTATGTATGTGTCAATTAGCATAATTTTGGTCTAGTGGACTGTAGTGTTGACATATGAACTTTCATTAACCTTACAGGAAAAGAGAGTTGCTCAGCCATAGCAATTAAATCTAATCAACATGGGGGAGTCCTGAAGGCACTGAGAACCACAGAGTGTGAGGGTCAGTGCTGATGACATGCAGTTGACAGTCATGAAAAAACTGTGTCATCTGTCCTGCAGGGCAGTGAAATAGTGAGATTTCAAAATGGCATTTCTGTGAGATTAAAATGTCTTGGTTTTCAAGCTCAGTTTGTTCTTTTCACTGTCATCTGGTTTTGCCTAGTGGAAGGGAGTCAGCATGGTTTAACACGTGCTTACTTGTTTAGTTATACCATTCGTCTTTTTGCTTCTTTTTTTCCCCAGCATATTTTTATGCAGCTGATTTTCTTCATGCTGAATTTTCTTTTTAATAGTGTAAATATTTCCATGCTATCTTTGGCAAGCAAGCAGATGTTTTTGCTGTCGTGAAGGAATGTGCCCAGAGGGCAATTGTCTTCTCTGCTTCCCCTTAGGCCTTTAAGAGCTAGACAGACATTGTACTATGTAGTGAACAGGTAAGTAATTTCAACATTTCTGAAAAGCATAAATAATAATACTTGAAGGCATGTTTTAATCCACCCACCTGCAATGCTGGAAATAAAGGGAAATTGTATAAACATACCAGATCTCAAAAACCTGATAGTTACAGAATTAAAAGGTGTCTCTTTGGCAAAGGGATGAAAGAGTTTGTGAATTTGGGGGATTTGAAGAAGTTAGGGTGAGATTTTAGCATGTTTTCCTACATGAATATAAGTTTTTATTGTCCTATGTAGCATGAATGTGTTATTTTGGCACCAGAGAGAGGACCATGAAACTTTTCTCCTTCAGGCCCTGTGGAATGGCCAGAAGGGAAAGGTCGGTAGTTGATGAAATCTTGCTTGACAGTATGTGTAAACCCACTGACTTAATTTTCTGTCAGTTCTCATGTGAATTTCTGGAAAACACATGCCCATGTTAACTACCTGTATTGCACAAGTGACAGTCTCATTGGATGTTTTTGCAGAGATACAAGGATAAAATCTTTCTCCATATCACACATAAGACACACCATTGCTTCAGGGGGAACTGCTATTCTGCTACTGTCTTTCTGTACCTAGCGACAATAAATAAGAGTTTCACTTCTTTACCAGTCAATGTTATGCTTTACATAAGCATTAAATTCACTTGAAAGTGCTGTTCTTTTGTGGAAACAAAAAAGATGATATTTATTATAGCATTTTAAATCTTCATTCAAACATGCTAATTTTAAGCCTTTCACAAATACTCTAGTCTGTATTGAAAAGTGTTCAGAAGAATTTGCTGTCTCTCTACTGCTTCTGCTATTCATAAAATGCATTTAAAAGGAAATAATCCCTAAGAATTTAAGCCCATTGAAAAAATAACTGGTTTGAACCTCATCTCAAGAAAAATATATGGTTGTTATATTCAATTTTAATGCATGTAAAACTCCTCGCTCCATAAATCATACCAAATTTTCTTTAATAGTTGTAAAAATACTGTATACGTATTCTACTTTTATAAAAGTATAGTTCCTGCTTTATTAAAGTAGTTGTCAGTACATGGCACAAACATTTTTAGAAAGGCTAATATTTTAAAATAAAGGCACTACACAAATGCCTATAATCATCCAGTCAATAAATATGCATCTTACATTTCCATGCTATTGCTGCAAGACAGAGAAATAAAGGATACAGCCAACCACAATCAATAGCTAATTTCACTAAGAAGAATAGACAGTAATCTGGTATTTGTATGTCTATGTGGTGTGCTCACTTTGGATGACTCACCACACTGGAAGTTATCATATAACAATTGGCTGAACAGAATAAGTTAGTAAAAAGAGAAAGGTGGGAGAATTTCATTCATTTTGAAACTCAGAGTACATGATGAAAAGTATAAATTTCACAACTTAAAGAAGCTTAAAAAGAGAGCAAAATAATTTTGGCTCTCGAGAAAAAGTTTCAAAAATGTCTCGTACAAAGGCAACTACAAGATATGAATAAAAGAAGATGCTGAGAGCATCTCTTTCTTCAGGAGATGCAATAAATTTATATAATTAATCATTTGTCGATTCAATTGATCAACAATGCTAACAATAGTACGAAGATAATTTCCTAAATATAAATGTTATTTTAATATAATTCTTAGGGTCTTTTATGTAGATCTTTGTAAAGCAACACTTTTATGTTACAGTACTATAACTTTAATCTCTTTATAGATGCAGATCTTAGGAAAGCATTAAAGTAGATGTCCTCAATTTATTAAAACAATGTACCCTTTTTCACTAATGTACATTCTTGAGTTATATATTTTTACAAAGTAAAGATAACTGTATTAAAGAGGCATACAGCTGAAGAACAGAAATTCATCAGCATTCCAAACGTAGTGATTGATTCTCTCCCCAGCTCAGTTACAATGAATATAAATTGAGAAAAACAGAGAGAAGTAGGCCAGCAGGAGGCTTCAAATGCAGGTGAAATTAAAAATAAATACTGTGGTTTAAAAAAGTCTATTTTCTCATTCTTGTTCTGAAATAGATTGGAAATACTGATAGCAATTGCAGTTTTCAATCAAAAATCTGCTCAGAGCTTTTTTTGATCTTAAAGTGTATTCCTTCAAGGCTAAAAACACATCGAAAAGTTGTATTCCAGCTAAAATTAAGCAAGATGAATTGTTTGTTTATCATTAGTCTGAGTCGCAACATTATCCACTGTGATGTAGGCAATTTTAAAAAAAATGAAATTAAATAGATTTTCTTGTCCAGAGGGCTACTCAGGAAGGCAAATCCACAAATAGAACCCAAGTTATGAACAAGCTCTAAAAGGAAAGAGATAATGAAAATATTTCTAGGAAACTAAGATAAAAAGAAAAGAGGCATTTTCAGGGTTCTTGCCTGCCCCCCACACATTGCATACTGAGCCAGGAGTCAAGAGCATGTGAATTGATGTACTAAAGCTCAAGCCACAGAGATGAGCACACATTCAGATATCCTGCAGATGCAGGCCACTTCTTCACCAGCAAATTAAACATGCCTCAGTTCTGAAGGCACTGAGATAATTCACAGAATGGCTGGCACCTACTCTAAAAAACTGCCAGGACTGGGTAGCTGTGGTGGTGCATTTGCAACAGTAGCTGAAGGGAAACAGCCCTTGTGTATACTCAGGAGCTGCTCTGGCTGACAGACCATGTGAGGGAATTGTTGGGGGACATAAATAATTACAACAGGCTGAATATTTTTTAGGGAGTGTGTCTAGATTTGCCTAGCAAGGACTAACACATTCCCATGCTCTGAAGCATTCCAAAGCAACACTAGAACTGACTAGTATAGATGCATCCAGGCAGACTGACATACTGTTACAGAGACACAGGTGCTTGAAGTCTTTAGGACCTGAGCTGGAAGTTATGAATTTCTAAAAGTGATTCTTAGCTCTAATTTAGAGCTGGCTGTCATTACACAAAATATTTAATGACAGTCAAGCTTAGATTTTTTAGTTTGAAGGCAACTGAGCACTGTCACTAATGGAGACTGGTGTCTCCATCCTTGCAGATATCAAAAATCTCTCTGGATATGATCCTGGAGAAATGACTCTAGCTGGCCCTGCTTAAGCAGGAGGATGAACCCCCAAATGACCTCTAGATACCTCTCTCAGCCTCAGTCATTCCGTGATTCTGTAAACTGTTCCCATTCTCCTGTCCCAGCAGTCAACCCTACCTGAAGTGTCAGCTCAACTGCTCATGAGGTTTTTGCTCTGAACTCAAACTAGTTGAGGGAAATGACTGGGGTTAAAAACAGTCCTGCAACAGAAACAAGCAAGGGGTGGAGATGCAGAAGTGCCACAAAGTTCAGTTATTGCCAAAGCTTCTGCATGATGAAACTATGCTCTTTCTGAGATTTCAAGTCCATTTCATGCAACAGAAAGATAATATAATACTCTCTTCTTTGTACTCTCACCTGGCCTAGTTTGAAACAGAATTACAACCTTTGCACTTGCTCAGCCATGTACAGCTGCTGACAGGCACTTCAGGAAGCTGGGTGGTCTGAACAATTTTGTTACTGCCTCTTTTGAAGCACAGTGCCTTGCTTAGCAGTGCAGATATCTTGAAACAGATGCTGGCACGTTAAAAGTGAATGCAAACTGATTTCATTAAACCCCACGTTTGAGAAGGAGGACAGATTCTGACTGCCAGATGGAAATGCTGAATAATACTTGTCTTTCAAGTTTGGAATCAGAGTCCAGAATTTGGCCACTTCTGCATACACTGAGCAGGATTCAGTGTTTTATAAGGCCACAAGAAGTGCCTAATTTTGTGCAGAAATGAAAAAAAACAGAAAGGAAAACATAAAGGAAACACGAAAGAAAAGAGAACAATATTCTTGGTCTTCTACAGCTGAAGGAAATTTAATCTGTTCCTTTTTGTCTTCCAGGAACGTCTGACTATACCCAGGACCGTTGCCTTTTGGCAAACCCAGCTTGCATTCATATTTTGGAGTTTTGTATATAGGCTACATCAGTAGTTAATTTTACTATCTGTGCAAATACAGATGTCTAAACAGCAACCCAGTTCTAGCTAAGGAATTGGAACAGAAAACAAAGGGGAGAAAGAGACTAATGGCTTTATGTTTTCACTAATTCTATACTTGATAAACAACCTTTCTCACTGAGCAGATAATTGTAATCTTATAAACTTCTTGTGCTTCAAATGACAATTTGAAGGCAAGAAATGAAGAAAAATTAACAAGAAGACAAATGTTTCTGTCATAAGAATATGGGTAAAAGAAAAATATAATGACATAAGCTTATGAATTACTAAATTTATTCTTATTTTAATGCTAGCCCAAAAGTGTAATTTGGGTGAAAAATGTATGGAGAAAGGAATAGCTTTGCAATTTCATTTGTGTAAGAAAATACTCATGAATATTATTTATTATTTTTTCAAGTGGAAATGGTTTCCTGCATGAATTGAAAGAGTGCTATTGAAGTCAATAGATAATTTTTCTACATAGTGAAGACATAGATAGGCCAATAATGGTAAAAGAAAGACCATATAAGAAAAAAAACATTTTTTATTCCATAAATCTCCATTAACATTGTTTTATTGTTCTAATTACTAATTTGTTAATACCCATTTCCTCATTTGTTTTACTTCTTTGCCTTTTTCATCTTCACCTAGTAATTTTTGTTCATGATTCAGTTTTATGAAGTAACCTTGAATTGACAGTCATGGACTGAAAAAGTACTTGCAGATTCATTGAATTACATTAGATTCTCTCAACAAAATAAATAAGGCACACTAAGAGTATGGATTCTTATCCTTTTTGTCATAACTGCTTTTCCATGTCATTTCACAGAATATCTCTAAAGTTATGTATCTGTTTTCCAATTTTAAAAGTTATGAAATGATAAATCCTTATGTGCATAAAGGCAGCTTCAGACGTGCCAATGAGCAGGTTCTCAGAGACTCAAACTAAATCCTAGATCACATGTATATCAACTGACAAATTGAGTGCTATTAGACGCTTTTAGAATCAAGAACCAAGGTACTGCAACATGAACAGACACGCTCTGGGACCTGCTTCTGCATCTTTAGATGAGATTCAAAAGAAAATATCTAATTAAGATGCAGAATGTGACACCTATAAATTCTACCATCTTTCTGTAGGGTATATTCATGCACATATTTGTTTATTTCTATGTATATGTATACAGTGTCTGTGAATATTTGGGGGGGAGGGTGAGTCATAAGAGTACATGCAGAAGTTGATTGCTGGGGAGGATGTGTGTGCACCCACACAAGCTGCTCAGAGTGAGAATGAGTACCCATCTCTCACTGCACAGGTCTGAACCAAATTCTACCCCCTCCACACTTCTATGCCAGTGCTCCTGACAGTCACACAACCCTGACTCAATACTCCTACTTCTCATTCAGCCCTCATGAAGGGCAAAGAAGATGGTCAATAGCTGTTCTTCTCCCTTCTTCATCATGCTCACATGCAGACTCTCACAAAAAGGACATATAATTTTCATCCATACATATGCAGCAGGCTTCATAACTAAACCAAAGGGAAAAAAAAATCAGTATTTTTAGAAATGTTAACTGCACTGAAATGAATGTTTATTTGAATATTGAACATAAAAACTTTATTTTGTCAGAGGTTCAAGCTGAACGCTCTTTCACAACTTGAAAAAATGCAGAAAGCCATTCCAAACTGTGAGAGCAAACTTCACATTCCTTACTGGTGGTAAGTCATTTTTTGAGCCCCAACATATATGTAAAAAGCACATTTAGACACAGACTATCGCAGGTGTCCAAGTCTGTATAGAGTCTTCCAGGGAAAGCTCTATCCTGTAAAAAAACTTTGAAGTCAGTCCCTTTTTGAGTAGGATTTTGACTAGATGATCTTCAGAAATACCTTCTATCCTCAATTATTATGTGACTCTCTGAGTCATATACTCTCACTGAGTTCAGCAGACACTAGGTTGGACTGGTGTTTCCTGCAAAAGATGACATTTATTCAAAATTGTGAGTGTTAGGTCTGTTAAAAAATATGATTCTGGGAAAAGTAATTTCAGAAAAATCTGAGTATGAATTGGTTCTACCTTTTAATTCAAAAAGAGGAAACAAAAGAATAATTCTTTGTGAAAAAATGTATTTGTTAAAAAGATTTTTTTAAAAAATTACTTTGATAGATACCATTCATCAAAATCTTTAAAAAAACTTTGCTTTTCCATTTCTCATTAAAAATTCAGACAATAACATTGATGATAATAATTATCAGTAATTATATAATAAAAGTCAGTCTTCCTTAAACATATATTCCAATTACATAATTAATCTTCAATATGTATCACTGCCTTTTTTGGTATGGCTAAAATAGTTAGTGTAGCTGTTTTCAGAAGCTACAATATTGGATATTAATCAGTTTTGTCATTTCACAGGAAAGCAATTTTCCTCCAGATACAACATTCTATACCAGCATAAGCTGGTTAACTTCTGAAGCTGATTAAAGGACAAAGAATACAAGTGATCCAGATCTAAATCGGATAATATGATTACATACCATCAGGGCTATACAACATGCTGTTCTCATGTGTCCTGGTGTCAAAACAAGATAGGTTTCCTCATGGATTTTAATATATTTCAATCAGAGAAAATAGTTTTGTACAATAAATATCACAATTTCTTGTCTTAGTTTCATAGTGTATGCTATTAGAGTAATTAAGAAAAGATAATAACTTAGAAAAAATTTCTAGAGGACAGATCTTCATTAGAGAGTTAAGGAAACCAACTCAAGAAGAACAAGTGACAGTGGCAAGCTGCTGACTGAGATCTTCTAATTTGACTAAGAAGCCAACTGCTATCAAACTGTTCTTAAGGTGCAACTGAACTGGTTCCTTCCTAGCTATTTTCTCTACGTTTACAGTGACAGGAAAGCATGCCTCAAAAGCTGGAGTAGGCTATTATACTTTGTGATTTCCTCCAAGCAAGAATATCAGGATCACTTGCTATAATAAAATGTTAGGAATAAAAGGCAAATAATGAAGATTTCATGACAGCACTTGATAGGTTTGCTGAATGCTGCAGACATGCAGACTTCAAAAGAGAACTAATAAGAGAAAAAATAGTCACATATATAAAAGGAGCAGCATATAAAAGGAGCCCACATCTGGGAAGAGACACTGTCACTCATTCAAGAGCAGGCAATGTTACTTACCATTTGCAAAGCAGAAGTCCTGTATCAGGTGACCTCAATACATGGAAGATGAGCCAAAGCGAGATGAAACAGCAACGTGAGCATTCTCATAATACAAAAGTAGTGCTCAGGTAGGGACAGGGAGAGCAGTATCTCTTCACAGGAGAGAACAGTAGATCTGTAGAGCAAGGAGCACAAAAGCAAGCAACAGCTGGAAACTATGAATGGCAGGACTCTGACATCAGAGCAGGACTGATGGAGCTATCATGTAATACATACTTTCCTAACAACACAGAAACTGCCCAGAGAATCTGGAGATACCACTGCTGTCATCAGGGTACATTGCACTAAGATTTCACAATCCAAGGGACAAAGGATGCTGGAAAAACATTCAGTGGTATTCAGTGCTGAACTGAACAGACTATATCTTGCATTTAAAACTAACATGAGGAAACCACTGAAGTATTACCAGAGGAAAAAAAAAAGAAAAGAAAAAAACTCTGAAATCAATTGAAGACAATATGTATGCAAAGTAAGACAGCTGTGAAGGTCAAGTAAAATATATATGGGCTCAGAGAAACTATACTGGACATTTGTATGTAATTCAAAATATAAGTAGATTTATTTTCAGATAATTTCATTAAGAAACCAGGATTGATGGTATATCATTAGGTTCTAGACGTATTGAAGAAGCCTGGTTCACCTTCATGGTAAAATATGACTTGGCAGAGGCTGTTTAAACAATTCACCTGAGGATAAACACTGCTTAGGCTAAGTATGAAAAAGACTTCATCAGCAACTCAAGGTGCACTCTGTTATCTGTGTCTGGGAAATTAAAAAAATCAAAGAGGTTGATAATATGAAATTAGATATCACTTAGTGGAGTGGGGGTAGATTTAATAAGTGCTATGAAAGCAACAGCCTTCACCCTCTCTTGTCCAAGTCATGTCCCCTGGGACCAGGGCTGACACGTGGTTGCACAGCTCCTGCATCCACACGCAGGCTGCACTGTGCCATCAAAACACAATGTTTATGGCAACAGCAAAACATTTCCTATTTTATATGTACGGAAAAATACTTATGCATGGGCAAAAACATATGCTTTCTACAGCTAATTAAACAGTAATTCTGCTATCAGATATCAAAGTATTCTCAAGACAAAAATGAACAGCAGGCTGTGGAATACTCCCTTTTGTAACAGCCCTAACCAAATTTGGAAGATAGTGCTCCAGTGAAGAAATATTTTCAAAATTTAAATAGGTCTCATCATTACATTACTGACTTTTTTCTTAATGCAGTCTAAGGTGTGGAGACTGTAATGAATTATTGAGTGTAACTGTTTATTTTTTCCAAAGACTGTACTTACCATATGAGTAGACAAGGAGTAGGTAACCTAGGAAGTAGGTATATAATTAAAAATATAGGAAGACCCAACAGAAGGATAATAATATCTGTATTATTTTAGTGCTAATACCTTTGTAATATTCAAATATCCATTAAAATAGCCATTTACTTGGGAAAATGTTACCTATATAATGCTCGCATAATAAAACCATGAAGTAATCTTCCAGTGGTTGCAACATAGGGGTACTGAGGAATGCACAAAAATACAAATGGGAGAAGTACTACCCCTGCCTGTATTTACAGTGTTAAATGGACTCTCCATCTACATTACCAACAGATAAATCATTTCATGCTTTTAGAGCAATACTCACACACAGCAGCTATCAGTAAGCTAAGAACCTCTTTCCCTTTCATTCATGGTTTTTCACAGGTGATCACACTATTCTTGCATTAATAAGGACTGTAGAGAGCTGCCTTGCAAGATTCACATTCTAGCAATGACATAATGCTAGAAACATATCTAAGCCAGCCATTCCTCAGAGATCCTCTGCAGCATTACATTCTCCTCCCTCTATCCAATAGCTGAGTAATCCAACAGCTCTTTTTCAGCTGAGATGTATTCAAATCCCTCATTGGTAAAATAAATCTCAGTTGAGATTTCTACCCACCCAAAAGAAAGTAGTAAGAGATGCATGCCTTTCTGGCCACGTGGAAAATGCTTCTTCTTGAATGAATTCTTAAAACACAGCCAGACAACAGATTGAGTCTAGGTTTTAGAGCTTAGACAGATGAAGAAAGTTTTCCTGTCTAAGATAAAAGGTTTGTTAAGAAATCTGGGAAGCAGACCCAAAGAGACTCTCTTAGTTAAATTACTTTCTGGGAAAAGATGCATCCAAATGCTCATAAGGTGAGGGGAAGGGTGAAAAAGAGCTGGACTTAAATCATCTGCATCCACAGTGAGTGCTCTGACCAGCCCTTTTTGGCTATGCCGTATGCAGAACATCCTCTGCTCAGCGTGCAGTAAATAATTGTTGAGTCAGACTGTGCAGAAAAGCTAAAAGAGGTCCCTAGATTATGGCTCCTGGTGGGTACCAGTATAAGAGAAACATCGATCTACTCCCCACTATCAAAAATTGACTGCTTTTGGAAATTTTACTGCAGAAATAGAACACTTTCAGCACCCCAGGAAACATTATGGCAACATTAACTTATAGGGTGGTTATGTGCTCAGGATCCAAATTTGCGACTAGTCTGGCAGAGAACTTAGAAGAGCCCTGAACTGGCATACTGACTGGAGTTTTATACATTAATAAGTAGGTAAATAAATAAATAAAATACCATGAGTCCTAAGGTGTGACAATTTCAGTCATAACTAGTAGGTGACCTTCTGCAATAGATGTAAATGGCCCAAATGGAGCAGCCACAATTTTCTTTAAAAAACTGAGCACATCTCAGTCAGGGTTAACAGACACTGTATGAAGAGCTTCAGTTAAAGAGTTTCTAATGGAAGTTGAAAGAACAGTGGGAATCAAGCTCCATACCGACTTAATGAAAGATAACAATCTCAATATTAGCCAGCTAATAGTGAAACTGCCAGCAACTTAGATGTATTCAGCTAAAGAAAAACAACAACAACAACAACAACATAGAGCAATAAGAAAAAAGCACTCATTTTTCCATAAATGTTTGCAGCAAAGGAAGTAAATTTCTGATAGACCTGCTGTTACATGGGTTGGATTGCAGTTGCCTATATGCAGTTGATTGCATGACTTTGGAAGGACAGCACATTTTATTACAGTACCATGCCCTAAAAGCAATCATTTCAGAAAAATAGGATCCAGCAACTTGTTTAGTAGTCTGCCCTGAGCAGGTAAATTCAGGCTCTTGTACAGAATGTGAAATATTTGAAATGAAGAACAACTACTATACAGCATGACCTGACAATGTTTTTTCATTTGTTCGCTTTCTGGATTGAAATACATATATTTGTTGTGGCTGATCATTTCTACTGACACATAATTTGCAGTGTTTATAGTAACTGCAGATACTCGGGCCATATAGAAAGGGAAACTGATATCTGCAAAAGATACTAATTTTTCTTCATTTGATTTCTCACACTGGTTTTCAGTGTATTGCTCAAGGCTCAGCTCACCACTTTTGCACAGAACTTTAATTCTTGCATCAACTGAAGAGCTGGACTTTTACCATAATTGTGGGGATACACAGTGAGCAACAAAGACTTTAAGAAGACTTATAAACTCAGTTTGCATAGTGTGTGTAGGATCATCTTGATTTTCCAGAAAAAGAATGTATCAGAAGACAATATAGAACTTATTTATCAGAGTCATTAATTTATTAAAACTAGCTCAACATTCAAAGCAGTTCAGTGCAAGAGACACCAAACTTGTGTAACAATTCTGAAATCAACAGGACGCAGTTTGTGCAAGTATCAATTTTAAGGGAAAAAAAATCACTTTCCCAATTAAACTGAATTCCTACACAACAGTGAAAGCCACCTAAGATCTAAAAGCAACTTCTAAACAGGTCTCAGACAGAAGTTCTTGTATACAGTTTATCATACTCTGGAATTCTTAGCATAGTCCCTAAAAGAGCTTTGACCTGTGCCAACCAGCACTGTCCTATACAGTGCCCAAGCAGCATTCATGGAAAAGTCTAGGCAAGGGACAATTCCCAACAGGTTGGATGCATGAAGCCTCTGAGAGCAGGGGGAAAACTATGTGCAACTTGCCACCACAGATTGGTTCTTGGATAATTTTACTTACTTACTAATACAGCTGCTACTAGAAAATGTGTTGGGAAAGTCACTAGTTTTATCAGAAAAAAGTTCAGAGAAACTCTTCAAAACTGAAAAATGCACGGGAAGGCCACCAGTTCTCTCCGGAAAACCTTGGGTCAGACACTCATTTAACAGAAATGAGCTAATTTATACTGATTTTGAACAAAGTCAGGAGTACTATGATGATTTCCTTGTGAAAGGGATGTGGCCCTCTGCTTCACAGTATAAAACCATCTTCATATAAGTTCTCGGTTTAAACAGTTACGAGAGATTTAATGTTTCTGGAAAAATATCTTCTGAACAGTGCTTGGTTTGTTGGTCCGTGTCCCTAAATCAAAAAGGGATTAGTTTTAAAGGCGGAGAGAAGTGGAGATATGTTAAAACTATAAAGCACTTCATACATGTGCTCCTATGGAGGATCACTAAATGCAATAAATCAGATGCTATTAAAATCTTGGGGGAACTGGCTCAGAATTTTACTGACGGAATCATGATGTCTGCTTCTTCCACAGAGTAATATAATAAGAAACAAAGCAATGATGTAGGCCAGACCTTTGAATAGAAGAACACAATTTTAAATTGGTATAAAGGAAAAATATTTAAAAGTAATTACCTTCCTCTGTATTTTTAGACACTTGTGATATAAAATAGAGTTTTAAGCTCTTTTGGGCTGCTAATGACAGGAGAGGCAAAATGACAAGTCCTTTCATGGGGCTTCAGATCCAGTGTCCAGTCATTAGCTTCCAGGAAATACATGACTTCAAAATTGCTTTATTGCTCAGCTTATATCATAAAACTGTCTGACATTATAAACATTTTAGAAAACTGGTTTAGAAAACATTGTAAGCTTTTTATGCATTAGATATTGCTGCTCTGTAACTATTACATAGCCTACAGCTGCTCCTTTCCTATTGTTTCTTATTTTTCCTTTTCCAAAATGAGAATTGCCTCATCTGTAAACTTTCAATTGCACTCTGTTGTTTTTTATGTAAACCTGCATCATTCCAAGTGCAGACTGACACCTCATGTCAAAGATGACTTTGAAAGGAAAAATAACTTCCAAACTGACCCTCAGGACAAGAGAATCTAGGCTAAGAAGGGGGACCGTTTTCTCATGTATTGGTAATAATCAAATTCTCTTGTGGAGCTGTGTATAATAAAGTGTAATAGAAGAGTGCATGAATGTTGAAAAGAAAATAAGTGAAGCTCAGTAGTTTTGCACTGAAAAGTAGCTCATTTCACATGGGCTTCATGTGGGATCCCTTTAAGAGAAGGTGGGACTCCAATAGCTTAGCTATCATGACTTGACAAGTCTGTTTGAGCATTGCATTTTGGGTAACTCATTTGGCCAGGATGACTGGAGAAGGACTTGAGACATTTCTGGTAACGGTGCTCAGGGAAAAGGAGGATTTCAAAGACCATATAATTGAAGAGCTGATTTTGCAATTAACAACTGCAGCAGCCTCTTGTTGTCAGAGCATTCAGATTCAAATTTCTGACTTGAGTCAAAATGGAGGACCAGACTCTTCCTCATGTAAAGAATTACTTGGCCATGGGTATATAACATGGGCAGAACAGGGAAGGAGGATGAAACTTGCAAATAGCTAAAAATTTCCTTTACAAGTTGCTGCAAGATCGTATTTTTATATTATGGCTTCATTTCCCAAAAAATTGTAACTACATTTTGTGGGTAGGAAAACTGATTTTCATTCAGGCCTATTTGGGAGAGAGAATGCTGACACTTGCACACATTCTCTAAGCACAGATAATAGAGCTATCTCCAAGAAACTGCTCCATTTGCCGTAGCTTCTACAGATCTGCTTGCTTCACAACATGCAGTGGTGGTGTTTACTCTGTTTCATCAAACATTCATTCACACATTTTCTAGACTAATTAGTCAGATCATGGTTGAGTTTGCACTTGCTGACTATCCATAACCCCCTCCATTGTTAGTCAAAGGACTTAACTCTACTATACCAAAGCACTACCAGAAAAAATCCTGCAAATCACATACTCACCAACACGGATATATTCAAAGTGACATAAAAACCAATTCTAGTCTCAGTTATTGATCTCAGTTTGAATCCTGTAAGGTCAGTTTAGCCTGGACTATCCAGGAAGAGAACTGGTCCACAAATAATTTTTTTTATAAATAAGGAAACTGACATATTCTCTTCCAGATTATGCAACCGTACTCCTTGGGTTATTTCAGAACCTTTCTCTAAACCTTCAGGTAGTATTTAATCCACAGCTCGTGAAGAGGTCTTTTGTAACCTTCAGATCATGGCACATATTTTCAGTGAACCACTTTGGGAATTTATTTCTCAGAAAGGATACAGAAACACCTCAGGAAAGCATTGACTACCTGGGAACTAACTGAGACAACTAAGCCCATTAAGGCCCTTTACTTATAAAGAATATTAAACTCACAAAGAAGAGAACAAAGAGGATTTTGCTGGCCAAAAAGTCATTCCCAGAGCAGAGCTCTGTGAAAACAGCAGCAACCTCATATACCTCAGTTTTTATTTTGGGGGAGGATTTCTGTTTGTCACACTAAAAAGAAGAAATAGGGCTAAAGACATTTACGTGTGTCAAGCTGGATAAATTCAAAACCCTTGCTATAAATACCTAACTGCAAAATAAGTTCAAGCCTGAGCCTTGAGTGAATTTTCTTCTTGTTCTGCTCCTGGCTTGCTTAAAATGACACTTATTTAAAAAAAAAAAAAAAAAAAAAAAAAAAAAAAAAAAAAAAAAAAAAAAAAAAAAAAAAAAAAGCAAAATCCAGATACAGCGAAATAGGATAATAGCAGAAGAATGAATACACAAAAAGCTTTTAAAAGGATTTTTTAAAAGTATAGTGATGCTTGGCTATGCAGTGGTACTTTTTCCTAAGGATCAAATAATTTTTTTGCCACAGGCCAAGTTTAAACCTGCTTTGCACCTCATGTAATGAAGAGCATTCAGGTCGAATGACCTTCCAAATTGGCTGTGGGATGACCATATGAGCCAGCAGGAAGGACTTGAGGGGCTCAATATGAAGGCGACATTTGGGTACGTACTGACTTTTAGTAGCTTACATATCAGTGGTGTCTTATTTAAATTGGTTGCTCTCCATAGTTTCAGTCAAGGAGAAATTTCTTCTTCTCTACAGTTTTCTGTCTCCTGGCCTCCAGAAGAAAGGCATCTGATCAGACTTGCACAGACTGCACCAAGGGAACAGAACCACTTAGCACGTGATATAACTTGTACCTCCATCTGCTTTGCAAAGGAAGTGGAAGACGTCAGAATGTGGAAGGAAGACTTGGAACTGTTTCCCTCGCCTTCTGAATTCCTCAGGAAGCATTTGGAGCCAAGACCCTCAGACAGATGACTGTTTCTCTCAGGGCTAATATCAGTGGTGAAATATGGTGTCTCTGCATAGAACAACCACTGACCAGCTCAATTAAGATGATCTTTCAGGTAGATCATCCCATTTTTATTTCCCTAGTCAAACAGAACCATGATTACATTTAACCATAAGCATCTTGCAGACTTTCAAAACCTATCTTAAAAACGTATATTGCAAGTTTATATTTGCTTTAAACTGAATTATAAAATGGTATTAAATATTTATGGTATTGTTTAAATGTATAGAGAAGAGTAATAATCATTGGAAGCTAATTGCAATTATTACAATTCTAAACAAAGATTTTATGTTCATAGAAAGAAATTCCCAAAATAAAATGTTCTTTTTCTTTAGGAATTACTGAATAAAAAGTTCACACACAAAAACATCCAGTCAAAACACATTACATAACTGCATAAATTTATACATTAGATGGATTTTCTAACTACACTAAGAGACTGACATTTTCACTACATTTTCAGCCAAGATTTTTTGTTCATAAAGTGAGGTTTTTCCATGTTACACTGAAAAACTTCAAAATGAAATTAATTTATTCGGATACATGTGTTTAGGTGTCTACATAATCAAACAGCTTTTCCTCCAAAATATTTCATACATCTACTTTATTCTCTGGTTTCTGTCCTTCTAATCACTAACAAGCAGTGTAAATAATGTTCTCAATAATAGAATATTACTGAATCTACATATCTCCTCAGATACCTTAATGATTATTTAGAGAAAACACCTGGTTTACTTATAAGAAGAGTTATATAGAGATGTAGCCGTTCAAGGGTATATCTGTACAGATACAGATACACAAGCAGGCAGTCTGCAAACTGATTTGGGACTCGGAAGATACTGAGTCAAATCTAACTTCTGACCCTGCTTTACTGTCTTATTTTCAGAAGATCATATTCCTTTTTTGTTTCATTTCCCACTCGTTTCCCATTATTTGGAAGACAGAGATAATGACCTCTATTGTTGAACAGATGTATAATAAAAAAGTAAGTACTTTTTGCCCAGGCAATTTTCTTCAATTTTCTACTATGAATGATCTGAGAAAACTCATGAGTCAAGACACTAGGAAGTTTAGTTTATGCTGAAAACATCTGGGTTAGTTTGCATAACTCTTCTTAGTTCAGTAAAAATACTGACTTATGTATGTAAGGCTCAGCATCATCAGCCAGTAAAATCTCTGCATTGGCTGATGCAGGTGACTTGCACATTTCTGCTCAGCCCTTTGATATCTGTGAAAAGTCACACTGCTGAGCTGTATCAAACTCCTGTAAGGAGTAAGGATAGGAGCTCAAAGGGCTAAAAGTTTATCTTGAGACCACTGTACCAAGTATGTTCCAAATGTGAAGATTTTGCTGTTGATGGATGCATCTAAGTAGATCCTGTCACGTCACAGAAATAGCAGGGCGGTTCTTCCCCGCCTTTATGTCACTGGCGTCTTTCCTTTTCAATTCAAGAACAGAACAAGATCTCGAAAACATAGAATTGTGGAATTATATATTCTTTCCCAAAAGATGTTGCCTCATCTTGCTTAATTCTGACTTCAACCATCTCACCAGTTTCTATAAGAAAAGGCTTAGAGGACAGGAATGATATTTTATGCTTCATATGCAAGACAGAAAACTGGGGCAGCAATGACTGTGCCACAGAGCTGAGGGAATCATTCAGAGTTAATAATTTATTTGCTGAATATAGCTTCCTTTCTTCCTTTTTGAACAGTTGTGAAAAAGCATCTTCCTTTCAGCTGCAAGACAGACAATGGTGCACTTGAGTGGGTCACTCAGGGTGAGCAGAAGGCCATAATATACCTTGCACTGATGTAGCCTGCCTCCCTGCTGAAGCCCTTTCAGCACAAATCTTTACACGATGACCTACCCTTTGGTGTATGGCCACTTGTATTTGCTGATTTGTGACCCATTCAGTCTGACATGCAGGCTAGAGAGCACGAGAGGAACCTGGGGTTCTCTGCTGCACACAGCTGAGCCCCACAGGCCTGGGTCAGGAATCCACAAGGCAAGAATCAACAGTGTGAGAATCATACATACTAAAAGGTAAGGTTCTGAACAGAAATCTGAGATTAGTTTAAAGATTCATAATATAATAATAGCATTTATTTATTTGTTAACATTGCCAAATTCTCTCTGCAAATATACTTGGTAACAGTGTAGTAAGCAATTTGCTACAAGAATGGAATAAAGTGAAGACTAATTTGATTTCGACCTCTTATTACTTGTCTGTAGCAACAAACAGGAATAGGGCTTTTGTTCTATGCACTTTAACATCTATGTGAATATTAGTCTTGCCACAAAAAACCTGGCTTCATAAACTTCCCGTTCAATAAATATTTCTGCCCATGTTTGGTCATATTATAAGACGTTTGATTATGCTTTAAGTTACAAATATACTGAATATTTGTATGAAGATTATGTAATTGATTATGATGATGATGTGTGACTATAGTTGCAAAGAACAGCAGGGGATTTTAGGAAAATCACTCCAGTTAGCATATAAGCAGCAGTCGTTTTCTTCTTCATTCTCTGGAGAGCAGATGAGCTTAGAACGAATAGCTTATTGTTCATTTTCAATAACTGCATATTAGAACTCCGAGTATGACTTTCTTTGCTACATCCACTATTCAGTTTCCTAGAATATTCTTGGAAAATGAGCACAAAATGAGTTAGAATATTGCCATGGAAAATTCAATGTTTCATTTAAATAAATATTTTCAGGTTTCACCCCTTATTATCTGCTTAGATATAATCATCTATAAAAACAAAACTTTTACGTATTCGTTTTTTGTGCATCAAATTGAAAATTCAGTTAATGTTTTTAAGGACTGAAAGTCTTCCTGGAAAACAAACAGGAAGAAGAGAAACACAAAACCCTGACTTTTCTGCAACTCTTCCATGTATACAAACGTAAATATGTATTCAAACCATAGATATACATAAAGAATATATATATGTACACTATGTACAAAAATGTACACCAACTGAAGCAATAATAGAATTTCCTTAAAGGACCTATATTAACTGCTCCAAACTGTAAGTCTGGAAAATCTTTTACAGACATAGTTATAGAATGGCTGAAATGAAGACAGAACGATTGTTCAAGTCAGGACAAGTATTACTCTTGAAAACCAGAGTGGTTTCTGCCCTTTCTTCCTTTTCAGCTCACAAGCTTCCCTTCAGCCTGTGAAGGTCTCTTTACACCACCAGCAGCAGCCTTCACCAGAGAAATGGACTATGAATATCTGTGGACTGCCTGCCTGAAAACACAGAAAAGTGTGTCTGTTGCCCAAAAGACTATCTTGCCAGGATCTACTGCAACCATCTGCAGGTGCGTACATGTGGGACCTCCAGAAAGCCCCTTGGCTGCTTTGCTGTTGTTACTCTGTTCCAAATGCCACAAATCACTAGATAGTCATAGGATCTGAAAGCTGAGTATAAAATAAATCACAGCCACATTGTACCAATTTTGGCCAAAATTCTAGGGGTAACTGCAATATATCATCTTTACTATATTTTTTATCTCTTGCTGTAATAAACTAATTTTTTTTTATTATTTCTTATTGCAATAAATTTAGCCTACCTTTAATCCACTAACACTTGACGTATGATTATTTTAGACTTTGATGACATTGTAAATTGTACTAAACACCAACTATTCCTGTTTGACAAATGTTCTTTTATTTTCAATGAAGCTTAAAATAATTTTTTTCTTTCTGTCATTGTTTTTGCACCATTGATGGTTTCATTCATGTCAGCACAACTCATAAATGAGTTTTATATGAGTTGAGCTGCTTTTGCTGACTAAATTTGCAGCAGCAAAGCATAAAGCATTTTAGGCTCCACAAAAGCAATCTTTTTATTATTTCTTATTGAGAGGCTGGTGGTTTAAAAAGAAAAGAGATACATAGATTTCAATATGTTCCTTTTTTTTTTGGTAATCTTCACACAATGAGGAACTTGTCTGCACTAGAAAATTATCAGACTCTGTATAGATTTAGAGAATGTACATATATTTTTGACATTTGACACCTGCAAAACGTGCACTGTAGCATATACCTTAAGTGTAAACTGTTACAGTCACACAAGACTGTCTCTACGATAAAGAAATACAATACCCAAGCAAGCAATACATATGCATATAGAATTCATATATATGTATGTGTGTATACACATAGGTATACCTGTATTCATTTACATAAAATAGTTATTTTGCAATAGGTGCTGATGTGTTCTGTGGCATGGGCCAGTTCTCTTGGTGAAATTAAATGCACATCACACTTTGTATTTTCAGCTGTTGCACACTGCCTGGTTTTCAGTTTGGCCTTGTCTAGGTATGCCGTCACAGATGGAAAGTCAGTATGTGTGACATGCTCTTCACCTGCCATAAAATGCTGAACTCCCTCCATCATTTTGTATAACCAATTTGCAATTCATTTAGTTCTTACACCGGGAATTCCAAAATAATTCAGTAAAATGTTTACTATTATCAGGACTGGATCTTAAAGCAATGAGAAAGAAGTCCAGTTTCAGAAGCTTTTACATGTTACAGTTTCCAGATCTGTAACCTACAGCACAGGATGAGGGATTAAAATTATTTATGAGGTTCTGCATTTGAGTCTCTGATATTGCTTTTATGTATTGACATCTGGAACAAAAAGGATTAGTTGTATAATTTAATCCTATCAAAGCCAGTTTTAGTTTCCCTCTTCTACGCTGTGTTAAACGCATGCAAGGTTCATGCAGAAGCACTCGACTGTCTATCAGTGATTACATGACATGGAAGGGATGGTGACTTAGCACATATGATAAACAGCTTTGCAGCACATCAGTTGATTTTTTCGTTTGAGGCCACGATTCACTTTTCAGTACACAACCTTCTCTATGTTTTAATGAGTAAGGAGTATTTTAAGGCTGTCATCTTGCTCTCACAAAACAACCTTTGATGTAAAAGGGCTTTACAGATATCTCATAAAAATCTCCTGGAATCTGTTTTCCTATTTTTCTTTTATGCTGTCATATAACAAATAATAAGAGTAAAGAAGAATATACTGAATTATACTACAAGTAAAGATGAGATGCAATTACTTGCCCTTATCAAGAATAAAAGAGGATCAGAATACTATCTTGAAGTAAATTCCTAATTTTAAGGTGATAAAACTTAGATGAGATGCATCCCACCTTGTAATGTGCCTTTAGAGAGCCTCTGCATCTTCAGCTTCCTTCCTGGGGCTGATTCTTTATTAACACTGAGTAACACTTCAGGTTGCTAACAATCTTCATTATAACTTTGCAATGCTATCAAATACTCATACATCATCCCAAAAATTACCTTTTGTACCCTTACCTCATGAAATTGTTAATATTTGCACAGATAAAATATCTAAAGATTAACTGGACAATAAATCAGTTCATGCACAATACACACTACTAAATATTAGGATTTCCTATTGTCACTAGCAAAAAAAGCTGTTCTTTACAGCTGACATTTGTAAACGTATTGAATTATGAATTTGGGTTTTTTTGTTTATTTGTATTTTCATGAACAATAAATAGGGTGATCTTTCAGTCTTTTCTCTTAGATTCAGTCATATGATAAATGGAGAAAGTAGTGTGGACAAGAGTGTTTAATTTTTATAATTTAGGCCTAAGTTGTATTCAAGACTTTACATATTTAGCCTAGTTTGAACGCTGTGGGAGATGTCAGTAAGCATATAAGATTACAAATTAATCTTACTTACACAGTAGGAGAAAGATTTTATGTCAAGAAGTAAGAGTTACAGAAGTATAATCAGAACCCTTATTGGCTTATTACATATATTAGTCGCACTGTAAAACATGAAACACTCAGCCAGCACAGAAATAGAGGTAAACAGTGTCCAAGACACAAGTAGGTTTTCACACAACCATTCTGAAACTAATGCAGATATTCTGGATGGCTTTTCAGGGTCAAAATACCTATTAGTGAGTAAAGCATTAATCATGTATGCAATTACTGGGAGGATCAAAGCCTAAAAAATGTTCGCTTTCACAATTACAGACTTAACTGAACAGCATAACACAAAGCTGTAAGGGAAGGATGCACATTTTACTTCAGATAACAATGGATTTTCCAAGTGGCTACCACACCCTGCAGGTTCCTTTCCTAAGACAACATTCACTGTGGATAAGTTCTTGTATAGAGATGGGTCCTTGCACAAGGAATTGCATATTTTAAAATTGGTCCTTGGTCCTCCAGTAAGATTTGTGCACGGAATATCCCCAGGAAGTATTCTGCACTGAATATCCCCGTGCTCACACCAAGCCCTGATAAAGCTTGTGGTACTTACAAGGAAGGCAAACTTTGTATTAGCTGTTACTACAGACCAGAACCAAATGGAGGATATAATTTTAAATTCCACTTTAGAGAAACCTCTATCACAGACTAAATTAATTAATAAGTTTTGAAAAGGCTACAGCAAATAGAAAATCTGTATTTTATGATTTTTATCTGAAATAAGCCTTTGGCTTGGAATAATTTTTAACAGATTTGTATGAAAGGGGAAATCTGAAAACCTGTTTTTTTAAAATGTCTTTTTCTTTGTTTTGAAATGACTTTTTCCTTTATTAAATGCCAAAACTGGGGAAAAAATGAAAAAATAATGTAAAAAATTCCAAACGAAATATTTCTAACAAAATTTTATGAATATGTTAATTTGTTTTCATTCTTTTCTTTCAGTGGTGAGATCAATGAACTTTAGCTCTGGGTCAATATAGAGCGGCGTTTTGGGGGTTTGTAGTTCTTTTGTTCAGGCAATGAACTGGGGAAAAAAATTAAAGAAAAGCAGATATTTGCAATTCTACTACTCTAGTGCCAACCATAAAATCTTTTATTTGAAAAGCTACCAACTTGGCAATGATATATCCAATACAAAACAAAGAAAACAAGAAAGCCATAACAGTAGTCTACCTACTTTTCCAGTTTTACCATGAAAAATGTACTTATCTATGCAAAACTTCTCTAGATCAATGACACAAACACACATTTCTTACTTTTCTATGAAAGTGTATGCATGTACAGCTTTCTCCATCTGTCATTTCTGTTTTACATAGAGTCATGATATTTACATTTCAACAAACTAAATGGCAAAATATCTATTATTCAAACATAATATTGGATTTTGTAATTTCCTAAAAGGTTGAGTGCATTTAACCAGATACGGTATTTGAGCTTTCTATATGTAATGAAACACAATAGGAGTTCATGAATTCAGAAGAAAGGCAGGCACATGCACGATGTGACATTAAAACACAGAAAAATAGAAACATGAATTCCTTATTGCACTTTGTTTCAAAGAAAAGAGATCAGGAGAATATTTGCAATAGAAAAAGTGTTTCTTTCATAACAGGAAGATTTCTTCGGCAATATGAATTGTATTAACCACTAATTCTACTTTTGAAATAAGCATTTTTCATAATAAACCAACAAATCATGGTGATAATGAACAACTTATACCGTGCTTGGTTTTTATGACCTTCTCTTAAACATATACACACATGCACACAAGTCTGTAAAGAATGCTTTCCTGAGATCTCCAAAAGCTACAAAGTGCTTGAGCTGTCCTGGACCGG
Source organism: Machaerirhynchus nigripectus (assembly GCA_013397975.1). Taxonomy (NCBI): domain Eukaryota; kingdom Metazoa; phylum Chordata; class Aves; order Passeriformes; family Dicruridae; genus Machaerirhynchus; species Machaerirhynchus nigripectus. The sequence goes on along the minus strand of VZRQ01003871.1, from coordinate 640,460 downwards.
GGTCTAAGAAGGGGATAGGCCACTAAAGAACTGGTGTTCCAGAACAGCTGATCTACACACCCCTCTGGCTAGTAGCTGCAATTATTTATGCTAGCAGCTGTGGAAAAGCTGCAGAGGGATTCACACTTCTCAGTTATAGTTATTTGATGTAGTTCAGGGTTATGGCAATCAAACAAGGGCAAACTTTGTGCTATTCCTTGTAACTGCCTAACGTAACCAGAGTTTCACCTAAATGTGAAAGTCCACTATAAAGAGAATGGAAAAGAATGTGTCCAGATATCTCTTTTCTTGAGTAAGCTGTCCAGAAATTCTGAGAATGAACACATCAAAACAAGGAGAAATGCTAATTTGTAGCCTGGTTTTCTAGGTAATTGAGCAAATTTCAACATAGAATGAATACAGTCATTTCCCATGTCACTCTGTCAAACTCTCACTAATTCTTGAATGTCATTTTAGAGGGGTAAAAAGACTAAAGATAAGCATTTTTTATAATTTCATGAAAACTAGCAAGTGGCTGGAGAAGAAACACCCTACTATTATTCATTGTGAAGGAAGCTGATGAGATCACCCTTCCTTAAGACATCTGACAGGTGGGAAATCAGGTATCAATGATTATGCTGCACAGTGCTACCCTTTTCTTTGAAGCTTTCCATGTTACATTATCTTCTGCCCTAATTGTTATAACTGGAGGATGAAATAGAAGAGTAAGGTAAGGGGTTTGCAAGGACTGATGTCCCATCTAGACATTTCCATTCAGTGTAACAGAAAAAATTAGATGACCAAACTCACTGTGAATCATATTACCAGTTTGCAGAGGATAATGAGAGGAGAGCAGAGGCTGAAAATGGACTTTAACCATTACAAAATTCTCATTGATTTTGGGATCTTTAGCTAAACAAGTGGTTTTGTTTCTTTTTACAGAGCTGTATTTATAGAAATGTGTCTACTGTCTAGTGTTTCACACTTCTGCTTTCTATTCCTTTAACTTTAATTAGATTGAACAGGTTATTGTTTGTTTGGGTTTTTTTTAAATTTGCACAGTGTATATACAATAGCTACACTGTAACTGCTGTATTCTTGAGGCCTTTTTATGTTGTATCATATAACAATCCTTTTAAATGACTGGGCAATGCTACATACAAAACTGGAAGGAAACTAAAGATCTGGCATTGTGATGATTTGGTTTCTTATGATCTTGCTTTAAAAATGTTGTAATTCAAATTAGATATTTTCTTGCTGTTTGATTTATGAACAATGAAACTGCAGCAAAATAATGTCTTTAACTGGTAAACAAAGCTATGGCCTCCTGTGAAGCAAGTATGATTTCACTGAAAGATACTTCTTTTAACTTGGACAGCAATAATTTTGTGCAAGCTGTCAGACTGTCTTAGTAGCATAATTTACAACTGAATAGCCTTTGCTGAAACCCGCCCTGGAGGTGAAGTATTGCTAATCAAGCAATAAAATATTTGTTCAATTTTGTGATGAAGCTAAATAATTAATAAATCTAACATCTTTCTGTGACATGTATCTTTTGGGACTATGTAGAGCATAATGACACTAAGTTTAGGACAGTTTTCAATTGTAATATTTTTATTTTATGACTGCTAGGACCAGATGACATCCAGTGATACCATGACATCAAGTCTAATTAAATGTTTCTCAGGACTTGTAAACTGTCCACTTTGCTCCAGGCTAATAAAACTGTTGTGAAAAAATGCTAGCTTTTCTGATTTGTATTTTTTATTCTTCTTTCAATTTTATTTTAGAATTAGTTTCATGAAAAAAAAACAAACCCAAGAGTAATGTTTCACTTTTGTTGACAGACTACAAGATACTTTATTTCATCCTTTCTCCCTTTTGGAAGTTTGGACTCAACATTCACCACAGCAATGCCACCAGCAACACCACAAAAAAAATTATTTCCTCCCTGAGCTGGAGGAGTAGCTTGATATAAATGACTGCTTTCTCATTGCTGTTTATGTAATTAGAAAGTAATCATTAACATGAAAGAAGGTTTCTATTTCCTGTTCTGAACTGTGGTACAGGGGCTATTAGCAATTACTGGCATAAAAGGTGCCCCTACAGGCAGCTCTCCAGATGTTCTCAGTTTTGAAGAGTTACCAGATTCATGCCAGTCTGCCTGACCTCAGGCTTCTCTCTTTCTAAGAGCTGGCTGGACTAAGGAAGTGATTTGCAATGCAAGATAATAACTTTATTCAATCTACTAACTTCTGAAAAATGTTCCATATTCATCTGTGCCAGTGAATGACACACTGTTTCTATTAACTATATTTTTTGCACATATTCATCTCTTTCATATAGGATTCCTATAAAGCTGCTGAAACTTGAAATGATGGAAGGTTTGCTGGAACAGAAACTAGTTCTTAAAAATGGTTAGGATACAATTGCTGTTGCTCTCAGTCAGAGCTGTAATACCCCTCTTTGGGCACCCTCCATGTAAGGTATTGAAGAGCAGAGCCAATCTAGTAACAAAACAGTTTAGAAAGGATTCACAGTATAAGAGAGATGGGACTAATTAGGCAAGGCGCCATTGATCGTTGTGAGGTTTTTGCAGGAGCAGAGGAAGGTGGCTGGCATCCAAACCCTACATTTCCTGGAATACAAAGAAAAAGGCAGTATCTAAAATGGTAATGTTTGGATGCAGATTGAAAGATTGCCATGCTGCGAGTATGTTATCGAGAACAAAAATAAAAAAGACAGTTAAGTCAAAAACTGTTAAGTAAAAAAAAATTGACATTTTTTAATTTTATTTGTGGAGTGAAACAGGAGTGTTTGACTACACTGAAGATTCTGCATGTGCTTAGGAATGTGGCTATAGCGACACAGAGTAATTCTGGCAAGAGGCATCCTTGTCAAAGACCTCCCAAAGTGCTTCAATGCAACCAGGAGTATAAACTGTTGTCATTAATCAGTTTTCTGCATTAATTCACTCTTAGTTTCTCTTTCTAAGGATGTGACCCTAAAGACACTTGAAGTCCAGGATAGTTTCCTTTTGACTTAGCAGACTGGCTCAGGCTCTAAGGCTCAGGACCAGTCTGCCTAAATGGAAAGTATCCTAATGCAAAGACTCCTCACATAATGACCACAGTCCTCCCAGACTGCCTTTTATGGACAACAGATACCTGCCTACACACATCGAGATTGTAGGGAGGATAGATTGCCTTCCGGAGTTGTTTCTCCCTCTGTTGACTCCAAGAACTCAGAGAGAGTAGGCTCCTAATTAGGTAGCACAGGTGTTTAAAGCTAAATTGGTTGAAATTTGGTCTCATTATACAGACAAAAGAGTTATTTGTCTGAAGATACTATATGAGACAAAATATGAACTTAAAATGAGAAATATGTATTTATTTAAGTAAAATTTAAAAGTTACTTACCATTTCATTGATGGGTACAGTATCACTTATCTGGAGAGGAATTCCCAGATCTTAGTACGACTAATACATAGTTTAACAGAATTAATGTTTTATATAATATCCTATACATCAAGTAAAACATATATAATGACGAAACCAGTATTTGTTGGTTTACAGAAAATAAAGTACAAATATTTGAGATCAAATCAGTTCCCTGGAAGAGTGTAAGGTTTTCTTGAGATGATTCCAAGTATTGACTTAGCCTCACCTGAAGAAAAAAAGAAACTACAGTGCTGACACCTCTGCCTTCATGTTCCATCCTCTAAACCTATAATAAATACATAAAAAATCTTTTTCCACAGAAGTAAGGGTCTCTTTATAGGTTAATGATGGTTATACTACCTCTCAGGTTAACTTCAGAATTTAAAAGAAATGGTACACATGGTGCACTTCCCCCACAGTATGTCTTAATCCCTGAGCAGTGAGAGATCATTTTTTAAAGTCCAGAGCAATCCATTTCTCCACATAGAAAGAAGGACACCAAGCACTTGCGCTGCAAAATGACCTGAGACTATTCTAGCAAACTCCCAGAAAGATGGCTTTTTGTCTTGGGAAAATTATCAAAATCCTTCCACTTATTTTGTCTGGCCCAAAGCACAAAAAAGCAGCTAGATTTAGACAAAACAAATCTGTGAAGGCAAGGAAACTGCAGGCTATGACTGTATGTATTTGGGCTGATTGCATGTTTGACCAAAGCATTATTTTTTATATTTGCAAGGTAGAATCAAACTTTTCCTTTGTGAGACACATTCTTAATCTCACGACCTCGTTCTTCAGTGGGGTTGCATTCTAGAAATTCTTACATTGTACTTTTGCTACTTAGAAAGTCTCAGGAATGTTGCTTTCATTAAAAAAAACAACCAACCAACCAAACCTCAAAACAAAACACCATCTGCAGTGCTGTTTTCTCAAAAGGAAAGAAAACTGTCTTAATATTAGAGGAATTAAAAAGAGGGAATGCACATGTACATTCAGTCAGTAAAGAAACCATGCAGTTTCAAACATTCTAAATATTTTTAAAAACTAAAAAAAAAATTAAATTCATTAATATAAACTTCTGCATCATAGCCGTTATCTTCTTTAATCCTCAGAGAGTTCTTTGTGCCTCATGACTTTGGAAATAATTAAGAAACAGCTCATCTTAGAGCCCATTGTGCATTCCCCTTAGTACCATTTTCTTCTTTTCCTACAATTACTAGGATTTATTTTCTTCCCTTGAAAATAGGATTTTTGTCTCATTTGAGTCCTTGCTATTTAATTCCTACTTGGAGTCATAATCCTCCCTGTCACATCACACCAATCTCTTTGTAGTCAGTTCTGATTTCACAGGCAAGATTTTGACTTAGGAAGAACTGATTATTTAGGTACACCTTATGTAGCAGGATTTAGTCCTTCTGAAACATACAAAGTAAGGAATACTGCAGCCAGACAATTCAGATGAACTAAACATAAGGCACAAGCTGTGAAAGTTTGAGTTCCTGGCTATCACTTCTCAATAACATATTAATTAGGAGGTTAATAGAGTGTACTCTTTTCCTTTCAAGATACTGCTTTGGAGAGACATCTCTCTGATATACAGGCTGTCTACAAAAATTTAAGGTGAAGTGATCATTTTTCCAACCAGTGGTGTCAGAAAAGTCTCTAAACCTCAACTGATTTCAAACCTCTGACTTAAAACAGACTAAATGTTACAACGTTACATGGTACCCACTTGTCCAAACATATAAGGCTTGTCTGTTTTTTTTTTTTTTCCATTTTCTGATTAAATGTGTAAATCTCTGAAACAACTTTAATATTGCAACAGGAATCCAGGTGTTTCTTTATTGGAACCTGTTCTCTTGGGTTCCCTCTATGGATGGAAAATCCTTTGTTGCCAGACTTCTATTCAGGAAAAACTGCAAAGAAAAAGAGCAACCTAAAGCAGTAACTGATTTTTGTAAAGCTAGGCATGTTAAAAAAATAAGAGCAGTTGCTGATTACAGAAAGAATCTATAGCTGACAAGGAAACCTCTTGATTTTCAGGAAACAAAGTCCTGTATTATTATCTCAGTGCTGAGCTGACAGGATCATAAATTGGAATTTATTAATTTTCCAGGACTGTCCTTCTGTAGCACCAAATAAAACCTCCCATTTCATATGGGAGAAGAAGATCCATATAATTGAAAGCTCAATACCTATACTTGACCAACCGATTTCAATTTAATGGATTAATTTACAGGATATCATGTACTGAACACTTGAACTAGAAAAAAAATAACAAACAACTTCAGAAAATATACAGAAGTATCTTTTATTTAATGTGGTATTTTATTTCAAGTGACTTGATATACGTAATCGGTCATCATCACAAGTTTTCCTATATTAGAGTTTGCACTCAAACATTTTTAAACCTTTTCTCTCTGTGCTTTCAAGTATTTCTTGTAGGAACATCTTAGAAGCTACAATACTGAAAATGTTCATCTTTTTCATGGGAACTTAAAAGTGAATATATACTGTGGCTGAGCATATTATTAAAATACAGAAAAGAGTTAACTCTCAAGCTTCAATGTGTATTTGGCTTATGGTTGCTTTGGGTTTCTTTGGCATAGATCTCAAATAGCTTATCAGAGTGGAAGGTTTGGTCGTAAAATTTTCACATATATAGGAACCTATTCATTCCGTGATTCTTTTTGAAACCTCTTACTACCAAAAGGAAACACACGCAAATTAGGAGGAATACCTTCTGGTGTCTTCTTGCAAGGTCTGTGAAGAAGACATAGAGCGGTTTCAGAATCTTGATTTAAAAATATAGACCGTTCCCTCTATTTATCGGCACTATCAGAGCGGCACGCAGAGCTCGGGAAGTTACGTGCCCGTCTAGTCCGGAGATAGAGCGGTCCCGCGAGCTCGGCAGCGGCTGGAGGCGGCGGCGGGGCCGGGGCGGGCGAGCGGCGGCGCGGCCAGTGCGCTGGGGATGCGCGGAGCGCGGGGGGCTCGCCCGGCCCCGCAGCGGCGCCCCGGCGGGAGCTCACTTCCCGTCATCCACGCGCCATCTAGCGTCGGGAAAAGGGACGCGGCTCGGCACGGGAGCGGAACGGAGAGGAGGAGGAAAAGGCTCCCACACCCGTCCCAGCTCTCGCCGTTCCCAAAGCTGGTAAGAGCCATTTGGATACTGCAACCAGAACTCCGGCGTGGC
>VZRQ01003871.1:599673-632355 GCA_013397975.1 Machaerirhynchus nigripectus | reverse complement strand
GGGGCCGGCTGCATCGCGCGTGGAAGAAAATCTCCTTCCAGGTGGCTGCACAGCTGCACCAGAGCTACTAGCCGGCTCCAGGGGCTAGTGCTTTGAGGACTGTTGCTTTCATCCAGGGGCCTCGAATGGAGACCTTATATCCAAAGGATCTGGCTGTTAGAGTAGCTGCTTTGAGTACAGGGATTTCCAAGTGCCCTCGTTTATTGTCCTAACAGTCTAACCAGCTCCTGGAAAGCATATTCTGGAGTGAAAAAGTGGAGGAAACAAAAAGGAAGCAAAAAGGTTTTCAGTTAATGCTGAATATCACAAAAATGTTCAGAAATTCTGCTGCCTCGAGAATATGTGAGCATTTGTATTTTTCTTTTCCCTCTCTATTTTAGTGGCTGGACCAGAACTATCTCTAGATTGACTCCCTTAGCTGTAATAGGTGTTTGGAACCATGGCGGCAGGTGTAGCAGCTTGGTTACCCTTTGCCAGGGCAGCAGCCATAGGATGGATGCCAGTGGCTACTGGTCCCATGCCAGCTGCTCCACGGCAGGAGAGAAAGCGAAGCCAGGACTCTCTGATTGTGCTGAATGTGAGTGGCATCCAGTTCCAGACATGGCTGGACACCTTAGAGCGCTACCCTGACACTCTGCTGGGCAGTTCAGAGCGGGACTTCTTCTACCACCCTGAGACACAGCAGTACTTTTTTGACCGGGATCCTGACATTTTCCGCCACATTCTTAACTTCTACCGTACTGGGAAGCTTCATTATCCCCGCCAGGAGTGCATCTCAGCTTATGATGAGGAGCTGGCCTTCTTTGGCATCATCCCTGAGATCATTGGTGACTGCTGTTATGAGGAGTACAAGGATCGCCGGCGTGAGAATGCTGAGCGCCTGCAGGATGATGCTGATACGGATCATGTACCTGAGAGCTCCCTACCCTCAATGACAGCTCGTCAGAGGATGTGGAGGGCCTTTGAAAACCCACACACCAGTACCCTGGCTCTGGTCTTCTATTATGTCACTGGTTTCTTCATTGCCGTCTCTGTTATTGCCAATGTGGTGGAGACAGTGCCCTGTGGGGTAAGCCCGGGTCGCATCAAAGAGCTGCCCTGTGGAGAGCGGTATGCGGTGGCTTTCTTCTGTCTGGATACTGCCTGTGTTATGATCTTCACAGTTGAATATCTCCTACGTCTGCTGGCAGCTCCTAGTCGCTACAAATTTGTGCGCAGTGTCATGAGTATCATTGATGTGGTGGCCATTATGCCATATTACATTGGCCTGGTGATGACAGATAACGAGGATGTCAGTGGGGCTTTTGTGACATTAAGAGTCTTTCGTGTCTTCAGGATCTTTAAGTTTTCCCGCCACTCACAGGGTCTGCGCATCCTGGGTTATACGCTGAAAAGTTGCGCCTCGGAGTTAGGCTTCCTCCTCTTCTCACTCACCATGGCCATCATCATCTTCGCCACAGTCATGTACTATGCAGAGAAAGGCTCATCAGCCAGCAAGTTCACCAGCATCCCTGCAGCCTTCTGGTACACCATTGTCACCATGACAACACTGGGGTAAGTGCAGCTGGTGTTTGGTTACAGCCAACAACATTCCAACACGTGTATTGGCACAAATGGAAAATACTCAATTTCAAAAAAATGGTGGTAGAAAAATATGTGAGGGTAAGTTTTTATTACAGAACTTCATGAATACAACTTGTGACTTCCTTCTAGATGTTTTACATGTTTAAGAGAGTTAACAGCATTGCTGAAATTAAAATAACCCAAATCCAAAACTGCAAAAAACCTGAAAAAGGAAACAACAAAACAAAGCAAAAAAGTCTTGAAACTGTTTGGTTTTGGACAGCAAAGTTGGAATATTTTATGAGTATCCGAGTTATCAGTGGATTTTTAATGGAGTATTGTCTTTGCTGGCAGGACCTGTTACAGTGTTGCTAAAGTAGTAATATTTATAAAGAGAACTGAAGTGCAAGCTTTTAATTCGATCAGTATGTGGATCTGCCATTTTGGTTTAAGTCATGTATTGATGTAGACCTGGATATTGAATTTGTTATTACAAAATTATATGTTTTCATGAAAATCATACCTTGTCTCTAAAGAAAAAATATTCCTGATTTTATTTAAGACACTGAATAAATTTCCTTTGATTTTCATGGACCTATAACTTTTAAATGATGAGTGTCAAAATACACTGACTGGTGACACACTCTGGAAAATGATCTGAGAAGTGTGAGACATATGACACGTCAAGCATGTGTCTTTAAACATAATTCTAATGGCAATGCAATTTCTTTCAGAGAATAGGGGTTAAAAGTGTCACTGTTGACATTAGAATTCAGTGCAGTTTAATGGAAAGATGAGAGAGAGTATTATTTTAAAAAGTCTCTGATACCAGTCTGATTGTATCAGCTGATTCTGTGCACCAAGTTATAAAATGCATTTGTCTGTAATTACAACAGGGATTTAGAAGGTTGACTAATTTGGGATGACAGTTTTTCCCTATTCTTAATTTTGAGTTGTGGAGTACCATCTATGAAACGGAAAATTTGTTGATTCCTTAGAAACTGATTAGTTATTTAATAATCACAGATACTAAGTGACAAACTTTGCACTTTCATTAAGGCTAAGCCCATCATTTTATTAGCATTTTGCCAGATCTTGTTGGGAATGTTGCGATTTATGAAACATGTATAACTTTTAAATTTAACAAAATGAAAGTGCATTATTAAACTATTATGAAAAACTTGATTTATTATGTGCAATTGTAATTTACTTGGGAAACACACATACAAAATATTGAGAAAGATAAAGGGAATGTCTTATGCCACCATTTTTTATACAAGGCTTTTATCTTCAGTGTGATATAACAAATGAAGATAAATATAGTGCATAGTAAATATTTCATACTTCTTGTAAGGGCAAGTTATGCTAAAAAGGAGTGACAAGAGCTTTGGGGATTTTAATCCGCCTTTTAGGTTCCTGGGTGTTTTTTTTGGTTTTCATTTTCTGTTGCTGGTGACAAATGAAAGGGACCAGCTAGCAGAAGAAACAAGTTAGGCATGTTAACTAGTTCCACACTCCTGTATTTTCTGATGCTGATGTTTTTTACCATTTATTTTTAATCAGAACAGTGATGGTTTCAAGAGGAATTGACTGATATTTAGAATTTATAGTCTTAATATAAAAGAACAGAAGCTGGTTTATTTTGTTTTGTAACAAAAGGTACTTTCTGAGTAAGTTGTTTCCATGCTCATGGACAATGTGGAAAGTACTTGTCCATGGTACTGGACAGAAACTTTTCTTGTTTTATGCCCAAATTGCAAGTCATTATAACACTTGGTATGTTATCCATGGTATTTAAGGTATGGTATCTAGCTGGTGTTAATATGATTTGTTTGTTTCTTTGGCACACACGCACACACACACATACACACACACGAGTATTATTCTGTAGTTCCAGGTTTTGAAGTATTACTCTGAGTAAAATCTTCAAAAATACTGCTGAAATTTAAACATAATTTCAAATCTCTTTGAATAGAACCTAAGAACCTGTTTTTAAGTACACAGTGGCACAATATTTTGGTCCCAAGTGAAACAAAAAGGGTTAAAGAGAATCCACTCATGCTTGACTCCTTTTTCAAGGCAGTTTGCACAGAGAAAGTTTGAGCACGTTCAACAGAGATCCAAAGTCTCACCCTTAGGAGTTCAGGTATGATACAGGTTCAAATATGACAGACATCACCAATTTCTATGAAATCTTTAATCATTGCATTGGCTAGATGATGTCCTTTTAATAACATCATGATAACTATAAAAAGATGATGTTTAAATGTTAAATATATATATGTGAATAATTTAAATAAAATTAGCATAATAAAAGCTTTAAAATCTTTTTACTTGATGGAATAATTACACAAAAAGAGAGGGAAATTACAAGGAAAATCATCAAGGGTCAGTGAAAGCTGATTGTAATTAGTACTGATACCTTTTCTATGTGCTAAAGCTTATTACCTCTTTACTAATACAGAACTCCTGTTCATTTTAACTTTAGTTTTAGCTGAATCAGGGGTGTATAAATGGACTCAATGGGAATAACTTTTCTCTTTTAGAAACAAAGGTTGATGAAGTCTTTATGTTTTAAATGACAGTAGCACACAGCAGGTTATGTGAAATACTACAAAAATACATGAAAGATAATAGAGAATAATAGATTAACATAAAATTGAGTTTTTGAGTCTTGGTGTCATTGTCATATTTTTCTAGATAGCAAGGGTATTGAGTAAGCGACCTTTGCAATTTGGGGAGTTATTACCTTGGAAGCAGAGCTATATTTCTCAGTTCTGCATGATTGCTGAGGAATTAAAGTGTCTTTAAAAAACATAGATTACATTTTCCTCTGCAGAGTGCTAGTGACTTCAAATATTACTTACTATATTTTTGCCTCCAAGGATATCCCAGCTATTAACTGCTCTTGACTGCTCAGCTCAAATAGTACATGTACATGGAAATTTTACATGAAAGAGATGAAGAAAAAAATTAAAGGAAGGGGTGAAAGGAGGAAAGGAAGAAAGAGAACATGAGAAAAGGATAAAGACAGAGAGAGAAAAAGAAGAGAAAGATGACTCTAGAAAAACAGCATGCACACTTCCAGGAACTGAACTGTCTGATTTAAACGTCAAACTAGTGTTTTACCAGGATTAATTGTAGCAGAAGTAAAGTAGGAACACGAGGGGTAAAGAGAATAAAATTGCGATAGGTCACAAAACATTTTTTGGCGATTCAAGATAACAGTGGAAGGCGTAGAAGGGACATAAAGGTCAAGAATCGGGTTAGTGTGAAACCTGGCAGAGAAAAAAGCTCAAGTCTATTGAACTGGGACTGGCAGACCTCCATAGGGGCTTGTGAACATCTACACCCATAATGACAGTTGTGTCACTTTCTACTGTCACCTTATAACATGACAGTCTAATAACTTTCCATCTGCCCTGTCAGTAGCCAGCAAATGAGCTGGAATATCTGGTATGGTTTTGATGGTGTAAGGATATTGTTTGTTCCCAAATCAGTCAGAGCTATAGTGTAGTTTGTGTTTTATGAAGATATTATACTTTAAATAAGGAACGTAGTGCTCTTCTGTGACTAGTTCTAAAGCAATCTCACTGCTATATTAAAATTCTATTTTTATAGCCTTTACATTGGGTAGCTTTATCAAGTCACACAATGCCTCTGTACATGAGCACAATACTTTATGAGGGAAAGCTTAAACTCAAGACTACTCATTTATTTGCTTAGATTGTATAAACTGGAGGTGTGTCTTTCAGGAAAGATAAAGCAACTATTTGTTTTCTCTACTTGTTAATATAGCCTATAATGTGTGAGGAAACCCACTTAAGATACATCAAATTCTCTGAAGACTTTATAATAAACAGGTGACTAGATGTGGTAACAGAAACAGTGAACAAGGGAAGAGAGCAATGGATTTCCTTTTCCTGCACATTCATGTTCTTTGCCATCTTCAGTCCTTTTTCCATTCTTTTTTCATCACTATGGGTATATTCTATTGATTTCTTTTCTCCATTGTTTATTCAAACTACCACTTTCCATAGTTTTCATGGTTAGGGTTTGTCTACTGGTTGACACATTTCCTCCCTTCTTCAAGACAAAGTTAACATTTGTAATCAGGCTCCACTGGCTTTATTTTTTCTTCTTCTGCTCCTTTGTTCCAGATTCCTAATTCACCCTTTGCAAGTAGATCAAATCTTTCGTTTGTCATCATTGTCATTCATTTGACCTGAACTTTCCTCAGAACAGATTTTTTGTTCTGACCTTTGTTTGATGGATTTTTCCATATGAGCATCATAAAATTTCCGCATCATCACTTTTTTCTCAAATGCCACACATATTCTCTTCTCTTTTCTCACCACTGTGCCATTTTCAGTGTATTAGGTCCTTATAGTCTCTGCATTTTAGTTTGAAACAATATATCTCTTCAGAACTTTTATAAAAAAATTGAGTTAAAAAAATCTGACAAGAGAGAACAAAATTCAAAATACTTGTTTTGTGAAAAATATCCTTAAAAGTTTGGATATATTCTTCCGATTAATGTTACAAATGTAAAGATTCACAAAGTTAGAGTATTATTTCTGTATCTTGTACATACATATTGCTCATTCATTTTTTGTTCGATATTTTTAACCCTGTTTCAAATAGAATTTTTCTATTTTTGTCTTCTTATGTACAACCTAGTGGATTTTGTATTTTACAAATGTGTTTGATGTCTCGATCTATTTTCTCTTCACAGCAGAGACATTTAGCCTGAATAACAGAGGAGGGACAAAGTGTGGTTGTGATCAGCTTCAAAGTACACTACTAGATATTCAAAAATGGCTCCAGGGAGAATCTGTTGTACTTAGGGTCATTTTGATAGCAGTAAAAAAAAAAATTGTTCTGTAACAAAAAAATTACTCAAACTATATTAGGATGTTGTTGCTTGACAGAGAGCGGAGTAATTGTATTCTTATTTAGTTGCACTGGGGACCAGCTTTCCTCTTCAAAAAAATCCTGAAAATCTCTTAGAGGAAAAGGAGTTAGCTTGTTTCACTCTTTTTTCTTGAGCATGAATTTCCTTAGTTCAGTTACGAAGAGCGTGAAGGTGATACTTATTAAAAAGATCATCCTGCTCAGGATCTAATATATTTGCTCCTTTGGTATAAACAGATGGACTTTTGTTTCCTTGTTGTTACTGTGAGACAAGAATAAGAACAATTAAATTAGTGTGGACCTGGATGTAGCATAGAAATATGCTTGGTACAGCAGAACAAATCATCTTGGAGCGTAATGATGACTAGTGCGTGATCTATTAATTAGTGCCTATCATTCAAGTAATCATTAGTGAATACTGTCATTTTAGTAAAATCTTTGGGTGATCAAACCCAAGAAGTTCAAACTGAGTGATGACAACCTATATGTGACTCATATCATTGTGCCTCTAAGATGAAAAATTTGCAATATAAAAGCCTTATAAATCTATGAATACAGTATTAGAAATAGTGCCTACTATGCAAAAAAAAAATCTGGAAATGGAAACTGTATTTCTGAACAGGGGAACATAAACACTGCAGAAATAAAGTGACTGTTCAAAATAAGTTGAGAACATCTTGCAACTTTGGAGTGACAATTAAGTTTTCAGACATTTAAAAGAAAGTCTAATGAATTACTCCTTTTACTTGATTTTTATGACATTATAGTTCATTGGCAGAAGTTCATAATTTTTATCATGGTAAGCTAACAAAAGAAGAATCTGGTTCATCAGGGTTTAAGATTATAGAGTGTTCCAAAGAGGGAGTATAAATTAGAAACGCAGAAACAATGTTTAGATCTGGCCTTAACAGGTTTCATCGGTTACCAGACAACAGAGCTGACAGAGTGATGGAAAAGATTCTTTATATTTCTGTACCTATCATTTACTGGGCAGTAGATAGGAGCACAGATTTTTCTGGAAGACACAGTCTTTAAAACATAGTTTGTTGGGTTTTTTTTTTTTTCCGAATTGATTATGCAGTGGAGAAAAGGTTTCTGAATTTATAGACAGTGCTTTAAAACGACAGCTCTATGCTATACTTCCTGGAACAATAATAGTCACCATGCTTGGACTTCAACCCCTAACACAGTTAGCCTAATTTCTACCACTATTGCTTAAATATTTTTTATGAAGCAAATGATTTTGATCTTCCTGTGCCTCTGGTAATGTTTTATAAAGCTCTGGGGTTTGTTTTGATGAAAAACCAATTTTCACTGAAGTACACAATGAAATTTGCATTGTTTCTATGGCATAGACTTAAATAGATGTGATTTGAGATGAAATAAAAAATAATGCTTTGACTAGAGCATCTGATGTGTAACAGGTATAAATGTCCTGTAGAAAAATACTAGATAGAAAAATTTACTCAAGTACCTGGTGTATGAAGGCTCAGGTTTAAACATGAACACCCATGAAGATCATGTGATCAATTCATAAAAAGAATAAAATCTAACAGGATTCAGCTCTATTATAATTCAAATGAGACTGCACTCCTTTTCTCATAGCAGCATAGACACAGCTTATGCATTATTAGGAGGTACATCTTAATGTATCAGTACAGCCTTCCTACCATGAGTTCAAATTCTAGCAGTTAAGTGCATTGACAAAAGCTAACAAAACAGTAAAAGACTGCTGTCTGATTATTAAAGATACAAAGATGTCAGTCATATAAGCAATTGTGGTTTTTGTGTATTTAGAAAAGCAGTCTCCTTTCTTATATTCAACTGTGCAGTACTGTTCCTTATCTGCAGATCTCCATCCTGAAGGTGAAAACATTAGGAGCTACTGTGTAAATGTACTTAATTAGAGTATGATTCTTCAGTTACAGAACATTTGAGGTTGCTAAAATAACTAGAAATATGTTATTAGTATGAACAAAGTAAAATTTTGCATATTTAAAGTATTTAGGAGTAGTATTTTGCATTTCATCCCTGTTTTTTCAGTTTCATCTGTGTTACTGGTTTCTTTGATCTGGTTGGTTTAACTGAGAAGTCAAGTTTCAGAGACACAGAGATCTCCTGGGTTTATTAATTTATAGGACCCAAACATTACAAGGAAGAAATTAAAGGCATTTATGTGTCTGGAAATGAAGATAGGCACTCAACTTGAATTCTCAGAAGAACCTTGGGTGTTAGAAACACAAAGGAGAGCAGTTGAAGCAAGCCAGTTGTGAAACTAGGCACCCAGTCACCTTAGAAAATAGTCTTATGTGCACAGGAGTAACTTCCAGGGTAAGTATAGAACACTGTACTCAGACTTTGGGTATTTCCCAGAGTCAGGATCAAATGCCCCTATCAGAATCAAATGGATCCTGTTAGGGTTCAGGTCTTGTTTAAATAGAGTATGCCCTATTTTTACATAATACTTTAGAAAGGAGGTAAGAGTGTTGTAGGTATGGTATGCTTAGAAAAGATAAATGAGTAATTCAAGTTTGAAAAAAAAAGGTAACTGAAAGAGTAATGTAAAGCATCCAAGGGATATATTTTTTCATCCTAATTTTCTGTCTCTGTGGTTTTCAGACCAAGAGTTCAGCATGAAAAGATATGTAAGAAATGGAAGCTATGACATGTAGATATTATTAATGAAAATGCTTTTAGAAACAGTGTGAAAAATTATCAAACACTGTCAAGTAGGTGATTCCATTTTTCAAAGAAACATGCAGTCTGAGGACTTACTGGTTTCAATGGGTCTCTTATTTAGCTTATGCACAGTAAATTTGTTAAGATGCTGATGTGTGGTAAGAAAAGGTGAAAGGTAATTCTCAATTTCGACCGCTGCAAATTCATCCCCTTCTCTGGTATGGTGGCAAGCATTCTTATTTGGTGTCTATTTGATTTTTTTAATGAAAATTGTTTGTAGACTTATGTAGGGGGGTTTGAGAAATACTTTGCCTGCCTTTGCGGTTTTTTTTTGGTGCAGTAATGTGAGCTTTGTAAGAAGAGTCTACAACTCTGTTAGTTGATTTTTACCTTAATCTCTTTTCCTAAATGAAGCATATTTAAAGCACATTTTCCTGGTTTTTCCTGATTCTTTGTAAAAAAATTTATTTCCTGAGGTAAGCATCTTATATTTCAGTTCTTTCTCTTTGAGGAAGCATTGTGATTTGTGAGCTAATTTTTAACCAGATGGTGTCTAGCTCAGTTTTTACTTACTACCACTTCCACTAGGGCTTTATATAAAAAAACAACATATGAAGCAAAAATCCCAGTATTGAGAACACTTGTATATATTTTTTTTTAATAGGATCTATTATAATATCAACATTAAAACAAAAATGTTATAAAATATATCTGTATAAATAAATTTAGCTGTTTGTTATTGAAGAGTCAGTGTCCTTAGCTAAAACATCCTATAGTATAAAAGGCAGTATAAACTTCTAGGATTTTATTTAATTACTCTGACGACTTTGGTAAATTAAAATAAAGTAAGTATGTTTCACTACTGTTTTAAATCTCTTGGATTAAGAGAATTAAACTTGGATTAAGAAGTAACTCTGAACCTCCTTGAAGGTATCTATAATAGCCTAATTTTATGATAATACATTATAATGCTTTGATTAATTATTATTTTTGAAAAAATATTTTTAGGCCAAACCCCAACTTTTTTCAAATGTGTATCCAGAGATACAGATTTTTTTTTTCTATGAATTGTACTGGCAGATTCTCAAAATATTTTGGCTGATACACACGGAACAGTCTTTCAAGTTATCACTTGAAAGCTTGGTCATCCAGGCATTCCCTGTAAATGGCTGAGAGTTAGACTGTAAGGCTGTGAAGGAATTAATTTAGGATTGTGTAATAGCTTAGAGTCTGAATGTGTCCTTTGCATCCTAACTCAGTGCTTCTTTCAGTAAGATGAACCAAGAGAGTTTTATGTATGAGGGCACATGTAATGTGAGTGGGATCCTTAACTTTTCGTTGTTGTTACTATTCATATCCCCCTTTTTTATAGCCCAAAAGAGGAGTTTTATTATTGTGTCAGTGGCCTTACTTTCAGTTTCTGGAACTTTTATCTCTTCCACTTGCAGCCACTTAACAATTCCCTGAGCATCCTTATCAGCTATGGGCAGCAACTACTGCACTGTGCAGAGTTGCTTAGAAACAAAATTTATGCTCTTTGACATGGTGAATTACAGCTGCAACATGCTGGTCCCCAACTCTCCTTCTTCCCACAGAGGAATAAGAAGCAGAGAGGTTGAAGATGTTCTCCAAATCTGATTGTGAAGAGCCTATATATTTTTTTGGTTTAGGGTATCTAATCACTTTGTTATTGCTAAACAACAGGTTAAGAATTGTGGCCTTTCTATTGAAGACACAGCAGTATAAAAAATTCTTTAGCAACAATTCTTTTTAACTCTTTGTAATATAAATACCACAGTATCTCGCACCACTTACAGAACTGAGAATTTTCAGTTTTTCTAAGCTTTTTGGTTGGGTTTGTTATTGACGAATTCATTTACATCAGTTGATTAAATCCAAGTTGAAACATGGGTATCATGGACTAGAGAGAGGAGAGCTGGACAAACAGAGTACATGAGCCTATTCTCACACACCTAGCAAGAGCTTTGGGTGCAGCTGTCTCTTGTGTTTATTTGATATGTACTTATATAAAAAGAAACTCAATACTGTAAACTCTACACTGTTGGAGGATTTAGGTGGAATTTGCCATTTTAGCATCTGGATGGAGGCTTGAAAGATTACAAATTGAAGCTTTCCCACAGACAGATAGTTTAGAGTAAATCTATCCACAGACTGGCCTAATGATTTGACATGCTCAGTATTAGTTATTTTCCAAGTGAAAGGGAAGCTCAAGTTTTATCTGATTTGCTTGGGAACAAAGTAACAAACCTATAGTATGTTAATTTGTGTCAAAAGGTGCTGAGTTTTAGAGGTAAATATTGTAAAGGAACCCCCTAACAAAATAAGCCCCAGGTAATATGTGATATGTATGCTATCCCTCTTGGACCACGTGCTACTTCTGGCACCTCTCTTCCTTCATCCCATCACAGTCATATCACTGTAGCAGTTGCAGCTGCTAAAAGGCTGCAACCATCATCATTCCTTTAGCCTACAGTTTCTTTCCTGTGAAGGCCCAAATTTTCAAAATTTGGTGCATTAAATAATTCATGGGAGAAGCAATTTTGCTAGTCTTGCTGGTGAGCCCTTCAGCTTGGTTCAGCCTCATGCTGCACTGGCAGAGCCGTGACAGTCTCTCTCCTCCTCTGGGGACAGGCACAGCTGCAGACTGGAGATGATGCTGACTTGTTGTGTCTGGCACAGATGACCAATGATTTTAAAATATAGACGTATTTGTGCAACAGTGCACATGTAAGATGAAATCCTAGTTGTGGGAGGGGGAGATAGGAACCAGTTTTGTTTCAGGTCTCTAGAAGACGGAAAAGAGTGCCTGGAGTGAACTGCCCAAATCCCTTTGGATGCAACTGCCTTCTGGCAACTGTCTGCCCTGAGCCCTCTTCACACCCCGAGTGCAGCACAATGTCTGTCAGGCAGTCATCCATGGAGTGGATTTACAGTGGGTTTGGCCATGTAATAGGAAAGAGGTTTGGGGTCTTGCAACACTTTTCCAGACTGTATGTGAGCTTTCCCTATTACTCTATGTAGTCACAACATTTAGTGTGCACTGCTTGCTATGTCTTTGCAAACAAATTAAGTAAATTCAGAGCAAAGTGATAGATGATTTGGAATACTGGACAGAAAAATGGATGGAAATATGGATTTAGATCCACATATGTGGTTTTGAAAGATACTTATATCAAAAGGCTGAAAACAGGTTGGTTCATCTCCTTAGTCCTTCTCAATGGTGTATCTTCTGCTTTAATATGCTTTCTGATACTTGTTTTCTAGCTCACTAGCTATTCTCAGAGGTTCCTTTGTTTTCAAAGCAAACAAATCCAAATGCAGCAGAAAGGTTTCCTTAAATAAACCTTTTATGTTGTCTATACATAGTTCATTTCCCGGTCCCTAAGTTTGTGTGGAAGGATAGAGCTACAGAATTCAGAGATTATATCTTAGGTGTGTGGTTTTTAAAGAAGACACTCAGGATATAAAACTATTTTAAAGGAGACAAATAGGACATGCTGTACAATAGAATTATTATGGAAGAATCTGGAGGTGGAATTCCAACTTATTTCTCTGCCAGTTGCTTACTATCTCTGGGAGATATTTATAGGTCTTAACTTACTCCTCCAAAAGTTAAATAGTTCTGAACTAGTCATCCTTTTCCCACTTAGGAGGTAATGAAGAGAAGCAGGCATCTGGATGTGCTCATTCCTCTGCACTGACTATAAATGAAATTTATTATAATTAGCAGAAACTTTAAATACTGAGTGGAAATGGATGAGATAAATCCCAACCTCTGTGGGTAGTTGGTTTGATCAACTCTCCTTGTTCCCAAGTTACATAACTGTGAAAGGCCCATAACATATTCCTTTCAAAGATCATAGCAGAGCTCATGCTTTGCATTTGATGGCAATTCCCACTTCATCAAAAAGGCAACGTCTGCTACATTTAAACTCAAAATATTCTTGTTTTGTGTAACCCTGAAGGCCACTTAGTGCTTTTGCCAATTTTTTGTCCTTTTCCAAACAACACAGGAAAAATTTTAAATTTGAAAAGAAAAAAAGACTTAATGTTTGTGCTGGTTTAGAAGAAGCCTCCAGAAATTTGAAAGAAAATTTAAGTATCCACTGTAATTTTCTGCAGGAAAGAAGTCATTCTTCAAATAGCAATGCCTGTGAATTAAGATATGGAGAGCTTGATTACCTTGATTACCCTTCAAAGGGTTGTAAACTACTTCTGTTCTTCTGAAAAGGAAACCTAAAGACCAAGCCACATGGTGGTCTTGTTAGCTGTTTCACCACCGTTCATTTCTAAAGTGTCCCAGTGGAGGCACATCAGATGTATCCCCCATGCCGCTCTTGTAATGTCTTCCAGGAGGTCTCAGAGCTCTAGACTGCAGTTAGGCATTGCCAATGCATAGCTGTGAAGCAGACTAAAAATTTTAGAGAAAAACTAAAATAAATTCCAGCAGGGACACTCTACTCATTGAAGTAGTCATTTTCATATTTAATTCAATTTAAAAAATACCATTTTCTCTAAAGCTGCCTCCAGACTGAAGTATTACAGAAGCTTGAAGGCCATGACAGGGTATTATGGTCAAAACTGCCTCAGAGTTTATGTCTTTCTTGTTTTCCTTCTGAACTTTGTTCTCTGCAAATCATACCAATCTCTCTGTTTAGGGAATTACGTAATTTGGTATGAAATCCTGTTATCAACAAAGATTTGGTTTAACTCATTTTAGTTTGTCTTCATGATCTGCTTTTCCAGAACAGCAAATCTCAAGTTTGCCAGCTAGTACAACTGTGAAATAACATTTCCTTCAGTATGTTCCTTTTTTTAGTGTAAGAGTTCAAGAAATTTTGCTGTTATGCATTGTGTCATATTAATTTCTTTTTTGTGTCTGTGTGTCTGTGAAAAGAAATGAATGAACTACAGAAGAAACAGTATTTCTTCTTTTTTCTTCCCCTCAAATGGCCAGCTTTATCATAAACTTGCAAATAAGTTTTAAAGAAAAAGTGCTATCCTGCATAACTAATGAAAGGTTGCTTCTCCTTTGAGGGGAAATAATTTGGGGCAACAATTTTGATTCAATACTTTTTAAAAATAGTTCTCTTCCCATTTGCAGTTCAAGCTAATGCTTTTGGAAAGCTAGAAGAGTGATGATAATGATGGGAAAGAAGCTCTTTCTTAAGCTTCTTGCTTACTTCTAAGTTGTCCTTGGAAAAAATCCTGGTATGAAGACAAGTTTTTTACACGCTTCTGAGATTTGAAGCTATATTTTTAATATGCCAACCACTTTTCCACTGCCTTTAGAAACAAATTGAGAACAGGGACCTATGAAGCCTGTCTGCCAAGAAATTATTTACCTAACTAGTTTGCTAGAGAGAAATAGATGAAGACGGTGTTAAAAACTGACTTGTCAGTCCTTCAAGAGAGCAGCCTGGTAGTGGTGTTCTGCACCAGGGTGGAGTGGTGGGATGTGAGGTGAGAGGGTGAAGGTGCAGGATTCTTTCTGAATCTTGACAAGAAAGGCACAACAACAAATGACCTAATGAATTAGATGTTTTAATAACATAGAGCAAAGAGAAATACAGTTATCTAGTAAATCTTATACCCCTTCAGATGCTGGGAACCATGCATTTGCTTAGCATTGGGTGGGTTGCGGGGGATTGTTCCACAGCATGCTGCACAGATCCTGTGCATGCAGAGATCTTACTTTTGGTCCTTTGTGTTATTGCATAATTTTAATTAATTTTTTACAAAAAACAACTCTATTGATAAATGATATTTTCATGAGAACTTGCTGCACTTTTAGATGCAGGAAAGGTCATACAAGTGGTGTGATCACCAGTACTGAGTTGCTTGCAGGCTCCTCTCTTACAGTGAACTGCTCAGGTTTATCCTTCAGAAAATGTGTTTGTGCAACAGAGTACAGACTGAAGGCTGGGGTGGACATTCAGCATGGTCTGCTATGCTTGCTCAGTTTCACTGTTACATGTGTCACTAATTCTCCAGTGTGCTGTGGTCTCTCAGGTTCACTGCAATGGATTCGTGGTGTGAGGTAAAGAAAAATACACATGATCACAAGATTTCCTTAGTGTAATATAAAAATTGGTAACTTATTTAGTGATTCTGGTTACGGACTTTGATCAGAGAATTATAAAAAAGCCAAGAACTTTTGCAGTCAGACGAAGGGAAATGTCAGTCCTATTTTCAAAAAGGGAAGAAAGGAGGATCTGGGGAACCACATCCTAGTGAGTTTTACCTCTGTGCCTGGGAAGATCGTGGAGCAGATCCTCATGGAAGTAATTCTAAGGCACATACAACAAAAGGAGGTGTTTTGAGACAGCCAGCATGGCTTTGTTCATGCAGATTGTGCCTGAACAATCCGGTGGCCCTCTATGATGGAGTGACTGCAGCAGTCGACAAGGGAAGACAGACCAGTGTCATCTACCTAGACTTCTGTAAGGCCTTCGGCATGGTCCCATACAACACGCATCTCCAGGTTGGTCAGACATGGACTTGAAGGGTGGACTTGGGGGTTCTCATGGATGAAAAGCTGAACATGAGCCAGCACTGTGCACTCACAGCCTGGAAAGCCAACTGCATCCTAGGCTGTCTCAAAAGCAGCATGGCCAGGAGGGTGAGGGAGGGGACTCTAACCATCTACTCTGCCCTCGTGAGACCCCACCTGGAGTGCTGCATCCAGCTCTGGAGTCCTCAGCACAAGAAGACATGGACATGGAGAGGGTCCAGAGGAGGATCACAAAGATGATCAAAGGGCTGGAGAACCTTCCCTCTGAAGACAGGGCAGCGGAAGTTGGTGTTGTTCAGGCTGGAGAAGACAAGGCTCCAGGGAAACCTTTTTGTGGCCTTCCAGATCCTAAAGGATCTTATAAAAATGAGGGAGAGTGAATTTTTACATGGACAGATAGTGATAGGACAAGGAGGAATGGTTTTAGACTAAAAGAGGAGATATTTAGATTAGATGATAGGAAAAAAATCTTTACTGGGCGGACAGTGAGGCACTGGAGCAGGTTGTAGATGCCCCATCCCTGGAAGTGTTCAAGGCCAGGTTGGATGGGGCTCTGAGCAGGCTGGTCTAGTGGAAGGTGCCCCTGCCCAAGGCCAGGGGGTTGGATTTAGACGATCTTTAAAGTCCCTTGCAACCCATAATATTCTATGGTTCTAAGATAATATCAGAATAAGTTGAATATGTTCAAATAAATATCTCGAACTTTTTCCAAAAGAAACCTCATATTTTTTCTAAAAATTTTACAATGAAACATCAAGAGCTCTTGCAATGTAAGGTAATAGAAAATCTCTTCAGGGATCTTTGAACTTTTTTTTTCTTATGTGAGACTTTGATAAAAGTAAAATGTACTCCGAAAATATAATTTATTAATTTCTTGTTTCCAAAAATACATGAATGAAACAGTCTTATTTTTTATTCATTTTCTTTTAGAAATGTAGAACAAAACCCTAAAATTACACATTTGGCTTGTTTGATTTGAATTGCTTTTGGGATTTCAGTTCAAAGCAATTTTGATTTTTCATCCATGTGTTGAATGAAGAATACTTTTAAAAACAATGCTACGAAAGAACAGTTTCATCTAATGGTGAAAGGCTATAAACCAGACATTAGTAGTCCATTCTTCTTTTGACTGAAAAAACAATTAGAAAAATTAATGGTAAGATAACCACCAGTGCACATCAAATACAAAAGATAAAATTCTGCCTTGGGAAGAAGTTACAGATCACTGAAGATATAACAGGTGTAGTATCACTGTGTTCTTGCCGTTGCTTATGTCCTACCCATGTAATTTACTTCTAGCCTTGGACAGGGCTTTAGTTTTACATTAATTCATCTCTTTCACCTCCCCCTCTCATGTTCTCAGTTGATGGAAATAACTATGTTGTGGATCAAGCTTGGATTAGGGAGATACTTTTTTCCTAAATAATTTTTGAAGAATTGTGGACAATGGATACATTATAGCTATTCTTAAGTACCAAAGGTTCAGAGTCTCCAAGAATATCATAGAGCTTGTATACTGTACAAACAGGAAAACAGATGCTTTAAACTCACAAATAGTTACTACTCTTACTTTCTTCAGCTATTTATATAATCAAAGGTCATAATCTACAAGGTGAGGAGGACTTTTTTGAGCTGCAGAACACTAAAACTTAAAAATTTCAATGTAAGCGGCATAAATGCTGCAGCATCTGCGAGTTCCTGAATGCCTTGCAGGATTTAGTGCTATTCACTTGATCCAAAGCCCGTGGAAATCAAATAGAGTCTTTGGTCTGACCTGAGAGGGCTTTGCATCAAGCTTTTGTATAAAAACCTCTAGCAAGATATTGACCAGGACAACAATTACTTTCTTGAATTATCTCAAACTCCAAGGATTTTATCCCAAATCCATGGGAGTGTTAACAGGCAGTCCTCCAACACATGTATTGCTCTCACTACCTTATGCAGACACAGGGTGAGAAAAACAAATGATAGTGTTCAATTATATGTATTTGAAGCATAGTTTCATCAACAGGAAAACAGTAAGATAGTACATTCCAACTTCTGATGTAACAGGTTTATCTGTTTTTTGTCAAGAGGAAAATCTTAATGGGAAGCAAATGATACAGCATCTTCTCTGCTAACAGGGATGTTGAGTCATACGTGAGATCCCTCCTTGAGTATTTCACAGAAAGGGTCATAATCAACACTGGAGTAGAGAATTTGCTCAGTTTCTTACAGCTAAAATGGGAATAGTTGGCTTTTTTTCGTTAACTTATCAAAAGTCTTGCTAACTCACGGAAGCTTTCAGGCAACCTTGAAAGTATATCACGCACTAATATCATCAGAGAACATGACAGACAGAGCCTGATGTATCTAATTTTGGATTGGTATAACAGTGCTATTTAGAGCAATAAAGGTTTTATCTCTTGGTTGATCTGTTTACCGAAATAGTGAAAAACATGCCATATATTACATCTCCTCATTATTCTTCTGGCATAAAGGACATTTGAATGGATAGTTCTGCCTGTATTTTGGGATTGTCCTGCTAACTATATTGGGATAAGGTCATATACTGTACTCAGCACTGGTAAGGCAGCACTGTGTCCAGTTCTGGGCCCCTCACTACAAGAAAGACATTGAGGGGCTGGAGAGTGTCCAGAGAAGGGCAACAGAGCTGGTGAAGGGGCTAGAGAGAGAGTCTCAGGAGGAGCAGCTGAGGGAGCTGGGGTTCTTTAGCATGGGGAAAAGGAGGCTCAGGGGAGACCTTTTCACTCTCTGCAGCTACCTAAAAGGAGGTTGTAGCCAGGTGGGGGTTGGTCTCTTATCCTCAGTAACAAACAATAGGAGCAAACAGTCTCAAGTTGTTCCAGTGGAGATTTAGATTGGGTGTTAGAAAAAAGTTATTTACTGGGAGGGCTCAAGCACTGGAATGAACTGCCCAGGGAAGTGGTTGAGTCACCATCCCTGAGTCGGTAAAGACTTGTGAATGTGGTACCTGGGGACATGGTTTAGTGGTGAACACAGAAGTGCTGGGTTAACAGTTTGTCCCAATGATCGTGGTCGTCTTTTCTAACCTAGATGATTTTTTTGATTCTGTATGTAAAATGGGCATAAAGAAGAAAAACTCATTTCCCTAGCAAGAATCTGTCAGACAATCAGTTAAAATGAATGACTGGCTAAGACTGATCAACAGCACAATGGTTATTATATGGACTTACAAGCTTGCTTGCCTTTCCACATTAAAATCCATCACTCCTAGTGATCATCACACTTCCTTAGGTTCCTCCAATACATGATAACCATTAGCCAAATAATTTTTTAAATGAAAAGCAAATAAACTTGCAGTTAATTTTTTTTCTGATGTGAGACGTGAATGCCAATACTCTGAAAATCCTGTAAGGACTGAGAGACTAGATTTTATTCTTGGGTTTTATTCCATTTCAGAGAACACTGCAGCTTTGTTGGCATGAATGCAGTGCATGAATGACTTCATGCATATTCACAACTGTTTCCTGGAAGGAAATGGTGTATTAAACAGTAATCATATAGCATGTGTAAATGAGTTTTGTGGATAAACATGTATCTTTATCCTTATTTCCTGAGATTGGCTGTTGACTAAAAAAGTTCTTTTGATGACATTTACTCTTC
Source organism: Machaerirhynchus nigripectus (assembly GCA_013397975.1). Classification (NCBI taxonomy): domain Eukaryota; kingdom Metazoa; phylum Chordata; class Aves; order Passeriformes; family Dicruridae; genus Machaerirhynchus; species Machaerirhynchus nigripectus. The sequence goes on along the minus strand of VZRQ01003871.1, from coordinate 613,037 downwards.
CAGAAATTTTACCAATCGTCTTATGTCTGATTTCCTTTTCTGCCTTATATGTAAATTATGCTGATTTTTCTCTGTTTCTCTTGAGTCACATACTTGAAGAAAGAAACAACTGAATTTAGGAGTGTCTAAGTATTAGCCCAGGTGAGATGCTCAAATATATATGTCTACTTTCAGGTGAGGTAAATCACTCACTCTCTAGACTGCAACTGGAGCTGCAATACTAACTCAAGTGCAAAAACCTACATACATAAAACAAAAGTGTCTTCACATTCTACTTGAATCCCAGAACGAAATGAAATGGGTATGATGTCAGAGCCAAGAATTATTTTTCTTTATTCCTTTTTATACCTCCCTTCAGATTTGGGGGTTCTGCTCTGTTTAATGATATCATGCAATTTAACTGTTCCTCATTCCATTTTCAAGCTTCTTTCCCCAAGGTGCTTTTCCCTAATGACATTGTCCACTCAAAAAGAGTGGTAGCAACTTGCTCAGGAGAAAGGACTCAGAATATATTGAACAGGTCACCTCAGAAAAAAAATGTATTCTCTTGAGGCATTTTGGTTATATTACAGTAGTCTCTGTACACGTCTCTAAAGAGTATCAGATAAATATTTTTCTACTAAATGAATAAAAGAGGAAAATCATAAAAAACTCACAGCATTTAAATCTTCTGTCTTTGATAGTGCATTTAATAAACAGTGGAAAACAACTGAAAATTTTGTTCCAATATATAAAATATTACTAGAAGAAAAGAATGTACAGGAATATTATGAAACCATACTAAAAACTAGTGAAATGAAATGTGAGAACCTACAATGAATAAAACTAAAGAAATATGCATTATGAATATCATGTCTTATGATAAAGGCTAGTAGAAGCTACAGGAAACACTGTACTTGTATTTGAAAAATATTGGTAAATATTTTGTCTTTTTAAATGTAGAAGTCATTTCATGGTAGTTTCTTTTAATATGTGACAGTCTTATTGATCTAATAAAAAGAGGAACATTTTTTACCTGTTCATTTTTTTTTAAGCAGCAATATAGATAAATGGGTGGAAAAGTTAATGATTTCTACCAGCATTTGGGGTTGAAGGCAAAGCCCACAGGAGATAATGGAAAGGCTTTAGTTTTCTTCAGCAGGTTTTAGATCAGGTTATGTTTTATGGTATATAATGTAATATTCCTATATCATTAGTTCATTCCAGTGGGAGCTTGAGTGTCAGATTTTACCCACGTGAAATCTAAGGTAAAAGTTGTGACCTGCTTTTCTTATAGGAAAAGAAGGCAATGCTCTTAGGATGGACTGGTGGAAATGTCAATGAAAACTGAAAACACTTGTAGAATTTTTGGTTTTTTAAATGTTAAATGTGTCATGGAAAGGTTTACTTACTTTATGAAATCCACTTTGAAATGCGTGTCTCAGCCGTCAGGTTGGAACATATCAATGTGTAAAAAATGCAATTACTCTTCTGGGATGAGGTGAACTCTAATAGTTAGATGCTGTGCAAGCTTCTGAGACCAGACACCGTGACGATTTTGTAGGCATCTCATTAACGAATTTTTAGTGCTGCAGCATGCTCTGCTTTACTTATTTATTGAAGAGATAATGGGAAATAACTGGTTTCTTTGTGAAGTCATAAATAATATGACAGAAGGATATTAAATGCACTGAGATGTGACAGAGAAGCTAAAAAACTTGTGGGGTTTAGTATTTTATGGTGCCAGTTCTCCTTTACCAGTACATGTAAAACCAATAGATATGTTTTAGCTGGTTTTCTGAACAATTACCAATTTAGTGTGCTAGCTACTGACAAGTGGGTGTCCTAAATCATAAACAGTATCTCAGTTTTGCTATTTTGCAGTAACATACAGAGGTTACTAAAGAGTAAATCTTCCTCCTCCTCTTTTGTTTCTTTTTTTTCCTTCAGGTATTTTTCCTATTTTTTTTTTAATAGAAATAGTCCTTCTCTGTTTCTAAATTTCCAGTATGAAATATTCATTCCACAAAGTATGAACATTTCTGACATTCACTCTTTGCATATTTTTTTCTCCGTGGTAGTCTTCTCCTGATACTGTGCACAAACTTACACACAAGGTCCACTGTGGCTTCTCAGTACTTTGCACTCTTGATTAAAATAACAGCTACCTTTTTTCCCCTCTGTGTGTGTGTGTGTATCTGAATTAAAGAGAGAAAAATGTGTTTTATTCTGAAGTGCAGACATAGCACTGAGATCCAGGTTGAGGCAGCACTGTCCTCTTCCATCTTCATTGCTGCTCTTTTAACTAAGAGATTTATCATGCAGTATATTGAGAATTTCCTCAGAGACTATGGTGACTAAAGAAGGAGAAATCTCACTGGTTAGTCTTGGGAATATTTCTGACTATCATGACCCCACAATTCTTTACCTTAGTTTTGCCTCTACATTTAGCATGGAGCTAGTATAGAAGACAGAGCTCCACAATGATGCAGTGAGTTTTAGTTAGGTTCGTATATCCTGTCCATCTTCATGGTACCCAACCACCTATATCGTGAACATCCTTTACAATTTGAGCGAGTTATTTTTCCTGGAGAAATAAGAATTTCTTCTGGGTTGGTAGTTCAGACATTGTTGCAGTAGGCAAATATTGAGCTCACAAATGTGGGGATGTCAGCCACTATGCCAGCCATGAGCATTTGGTTTTATAGTGTCCATTACCACCTCATCTAAAGACTAAGCTCATCTCCTGAAACATGACCTTTTACTGGAGGAGCTCCAAGCATTTTCAGATGGGGTGCTGAGGCTTGTTATTTTTCCTTGCTTATCCCACTTACATAATTTTATAGCAGTGTAAATCTGTTGTTTCACAACCGTCTCCTAGTTTGCAGTAATGTGAAAATAGAGTGAGGCCTGATTTGCCATGCTCAGCCTTTGCATTGACAGCAAAATACAATTTTAATTCATTTGAAGTAGGAAGTAGTAGGAAGTAGAAAACAGAGGAGCAATCCTATTGTGACTCAAGTGATGTGTATATAAAAATTTAAGGTTAGGAACAATTTCTGTCAACTATTCTAACTATTATGTGATGATTATTATTGTAACTTAAAACTTCTCTTCAGGGCCAGCAGTGCCATAATGACTTAAGAAAATGAAGTGTTCATTTTTCATTGAGCAGTGGCGTGGTGACTTGGAAGAAGCAGAGTTTCATCTACAACAGTTCAAGTAACTGAGAAAGCACTGGATAAAACATCAAGTTCTGCAAAAAAATGGTAGGGCCAGTCTTTCTCATAAATTTTAGGAAAATACAGAATACTTAATCTTGATTAAAGCAGATGACACGTTGTGGTATCTGTCCATTTCTGCTAGCTCTTTCATAGGAACTAGTCTTAAAACTAACCTTTCCTTGTTTGCACATTTTGGATTATCCATCAGAAAAAAATATCCCCAAATTACTGGTTCTTCTGAATTTGGGGGTCTAATTTTGATACTATATGTCATTTTTTACTTTTTTTTTTAACTCTTTGGGAGGTCTCTGAGACACAGAGCCTTTAACAGATTATTTCTATCAGTGGTGCATTCATCTAAGCAGCCACACATGGACAATCAAGGTTAATAAATGGAGACCCTTGCCTGGAGTTTTAAGCAAGAGGTAATAGATTGGATCACTGTCACATTTTACCGCAAGTGGCTTGTGGTGGAATAATTTTGCATTCATTACTTTCCATGTTTAATAATATTACAAGCTATTTTGGCAAATAATTTTACGTTTCAGAAAGAATGCACTAACATAGTTTGGTGAATTCTGGGTCAATTTTTTTTTGAGAATAATACTGGATATACATTAAAATGCCATAAAACAGTTATTTTCATCAAGAGTAGTAAATATTCATTAATCATATCAAGTATTAGGTGTATTTTATTATACATTTTGCCTTTTCTTTCTGCTGAGATGGTAGTTATAGGCACAGATAGCCCGTATTCACATTGTTGTGTAGCTTAATCTAACTTCCTCTGAGCAGTTATAAGCTGAATAAGTTATAAGTCGAATAAGCTGCTTAAAAAAAAAGAGAATGAAAACTTTATTTTGTATGGCCGATTTTACTGTTGCTTAAAAGACATGAAGTACAATGCCTGTCTCAAGCATTTCTTGTTAAAGTGCATTGGAGGAGTTTTTGCTTTTTTCAGTATATATTGTGTAGTAATATGCAGTAAACACTTATCCATGGACCACTTTGTCAAGAAAATTTTTAAATATATATGTTAATTTTGAAAGACAAAAAAAACCCTGTTGCTTTAATATAATCTCAGTTATGTATAGAACACGACTTGAGAAAAAAGTGTCTAAGATTGTTATTAGGCTGTTCAGCTGACTGGTGGGATCATTCTGTTCTGTTTCCAGTCCCAGGCAAAGATCTGATTATCAGGAAGTACATCCTTTTGAGTGCCCTTTTTTGCCTACTGCAACTTTTCCCAATTGCATAAATATTTAATAGAAAAGGGCCCTAATTAAAAAGACTTCCTCCTTCCCTTTCTCGTGCAGAATTGTTCTGTTAGAAGAGCCTGACACCCTCTGCTCTGATAGATTGCAAAGATTCACAGGATCTTAATCTAAAGGGTGTTCTCAGTTTATGTTCCCAAGTGGTGACATATCTTCCTACCCATATAGATGCTTATTCCTTCCAAACAACTAAGACTCTTGAATTTTTTTTCCTGAAAAGTTTGTGGTTCCTCATGCAACTACTTTCAGAAGACTACACTAATATTTTCCTGGCTCTTTCTTAAAAAAAACAAAAAATGGAAAACCCCAAAGAAACAAACAACCCATTTTTGAGATGTCTCGAAGCTAATTTAGTGCCTATTTGAATTTTTCTTCTTCATGCATGCTACAAGCGTTATATGAGATTGTACTATATATTTTGGCATTATAGTTTATGTATACTTCTATATGTACAAGAGTATTCTAATCTTGAAAAGTGCTGCTGCTTATTTTTGTCTGTCTGCATCTTACTTTTTTCTGCTACAGAAATACTTTTTTTAAGTGCTTTATTTTTCCCCACTTAATTTCAGTAAGGCTTCTTGCATATGTAAGGACTCAAAATGTAAGGATCTCTGTTTCCAGATTCTGACTGAGACACTAGCTAAACACCAACATTGTTACCTTGAACATCTCTCTCTTGAAATTGGCAGGGAGCCCAGAAGTTTTCTTGATCAAAGGCATTTCATGATTTTTTAACCTACTTTCATGCCAATTTGTTCTATTAATCATAAAATTAATCAAAATCTTTTCCATTGTTTAAAACTAAAGATAACGTTTTCATAAAATAATTTTAGAGCATTTAGAATATAAATTAAATTGACTATTAATGACTGAAAAATAACTACAGTTAAAGCTGTGTCCTTAGGCAAATGGTAAGTAAATTAGTGGCTGATTCAAAAGCCATTAAGGATCCTGTTGTCTCAATAAAGAATCTTTATTAGAAAAAGACTTTGGAAAAGAGGAATAAAGTAGATATCCTTAGAAGTATAAATTGCATCACAGTCCAGTCTCTAGCCACAGCAATTAACGGATTTAGGCAAAATCTGTGAAAAAAAAATCTTGAAAATGCTTGACAAAGGAGTAATTTTTGATCTGCATTTCTCTTGAAAGTTGTCCTTCTGAATTTTGTAGTCTAAAACATGCATTTCCAGAAATGCTTTTTCTCACAGGTAGTCTGACTATAATTGCTTCCTCGTTTTATTATCCAGATTATTGCTTTCTGGAATTCTGTGTAAAATCAAAAGGAAGCTGTTCATGAAAAATCAGTTCTGGAAAACTGGAGAGAAAACCCTTGCCAGATGTGGAGGAAAAAGAACCGAGTAATTTCAGAACAATAATCCAAGATCCAAAAGTATAGCTGAAAGTTGAGGTACCTGAAGAAGCATTTGTTATGAGAATATGGAATATCCAAGAGGATTTTGAAAATTGCTGATTCTCTTCCCATGAAGAGAGGAGATCAGACTCAGTGCAGGGCAGTAGGGCAAGTCAGCAGAAGGGCACGTGTCAGCAGGTGGTGCCCTTGTCCACTGTGGGTCAAGTTCTAGTTGCTTTGGTGTATGTTTAGTCTTGGGAAGACATGAAGAGCTGTTTTAGTTTGGTGCGATGCATGAATAAAGTTCCCATTTTCAATTGCTTTCTAATCAATGAACAGTCCTGAAAGGAATTTGCTTTCCAGGAGCCACTCATCATGGTTGAGGCTCAGGGGGGAAAAAGGAAAAAAAGGTTTTTAGCGGAATATGTAATTACATTTAATTTTACTCCAATTAAGTGAGAGAAGAAAGATAAAAAGTAACACTGATTTGGGTAGAAGAAACAATGGGAGCCTAAGGTATCTGTCTTTTTTTAGCAGATTGATGCCATTAAATATTTGCAAGGCCTGTTTCAATGCTCAGTCTTTCAAAGCACTGTAAGTAAGGTATGAAAAAAATAACAAAGCCTTCTATATAGAATGTTCTGCAAGAAGCCTGATTCGATGAAATTTTTTAGTTGTTAACTTACTCATAAATCATATAACATCAACAGAATCCATCAGACATAGTCATGGCTAGGAAGACCTTAGAAATTAAATAGAGGGAATAAATATGACGAAGAATATGTTTACTAAAATTGTACTAATACAGAAGAGCAAGACCATATATAATATAATTATATATCAAATTACCTGTCAGCTAAATGGTAGGCCAAGCTACAATATCTGAGTTAAAAAATCTAAGAGTCATTTTTTAATGAGTTTATTTAAATGTAGCAACTTTGAGCATTTTGTATGGTTTTACTGATTTCAGTTCTGCTGTTGTAAAATCTATGGAAAAGACTTCTGACAGTGTTAGATTTTTTATGAAATTTATTAGTGAATGCTTCAGCATTTCACTAACCCTTACTTTCAACCTGTATTAAGAGGTTTTATAGTTCTTAGCAACTCAACCTTTTTCTTAACGTTTTTGACAAACCAGAAACTCACTGAGCCCTGCAGAATCTCACATAATAGATGTTTAAAACTTACTTTTACTCAAGGGCAAACCTAGGCAAATTCATTGAACAGAAATTCATTTATGTTTGTAAGTACATAGAAAAACAATCTACTTCATAAAATCCCTGAACTGAAAATAGATGGAAGATGAGACACTATTAAGGGAAAGCATCAAATATGTTTGCTCTGTTTGTACTCTTTTCTGTGCAGTCGGTAATGACCACAAGATCCTGGCCTAGATATATCTTTGATCTGACACAATGTATGAATTCTTAAGTTTTTATGTCACATCAAAAGCAATGGAGCATGAAATTGCTATGTTTTGGGTAGGTGCATCAAGCCTATGTGCTATAGGAATGGAGATTCCAAAATTTAAAAAATGTCCCTAGTTTTACTTTGTATGAGTCACCAGAAGTCCTAAGATTTTCTAATAAAATATTATTTTGCATTCAACACAGTCATCCTATTGTCTCATCACAAATATCCTATCAACATAGAACTTTTGCCATGAAATTTCCAGTTGCAGTATAGATGTTGCTTAATGCATATTTAGTCTGAGGAATTGTTTTTATTTTAATTATAAATTATTATCTGTGCCATTTCTATTTTTAGCAAGAAGTTAAGAGGTGTATTGGACAAAGAAACGGGTTAGATGGATGTGACAATGAAAAATGTTTCTAAGTTCTCAACCATTATTTCCAGTGATTTCTTTAAATATCTTATTACTGAAGAAAGTTGCAAAAAATGTCTTTAAAATTAAATAGCTTCAACAGGATACCAGCAATGTGTATGTAACTTTTTTGTTTATAACTGTATAAGAACTGAGTTAATGCTTGCAATTATAAATCCAGCAATTTTTAATATCTGTTCAAAACACTTTTAAGAATTTGAAGCCATTATCTTCTTAGAAAACTTACCTCTAACATTTTAGAACACTTGTTAGACCAGGCAATTAATGAAATAAGTAACATTTCATTGCAGGAGCTTGTTTTTACTATAATAATTTTCCAGTTAGAGCAATACATCATATGGATACCGGAGAGAATTTTGTTTTAAAGACCCTCATGAATTACCAGACATGTAAGTCTTCTGATTCTTTTGAAGTCCCCTGACTGTCTCTTTAATCAGTCACAAGTTGGGGAAAATCTAGTTTATCATTACACCTACAAGTAGCAATACACTGTAGGGGATATAGCTTTACAGCACAACATAATACGTTTGAAAAGCAGAGTTGCAGGGTAGAATTAAGGTTAAAGGGGACCTCTGGAAATTGTCTTGTCCAACCCCTCCTGCTCTGAGGAGGGTCACCAAATAGAGGCTGCTCATGGTCATGTCCAGCCAGCTACTGAATATCTCTAAGGGTGGAGATTGCACAACTGCTCTGGGAAACCTGCTCCAGTGTTGGAATACTCTCACAGTGATTTTTTTTTTTCCTTACGTTTAAATGAAGTTTCCTATCTCAGTAGTGGCTTACTGCCACTTGACCTTCCTCCAGAGAAAAAGCCTGGCTCCATATTCTTAACTTTCACATTCATCAGTTGTTTGTGTACATGAATAAGATGCCCCTGCATGTCTTCACCAGGATGGACAAAGCAAGCTTCTCAGCCTCTCAGTGTAGGTTATATGCTCCAAACACTTGATAATCTTCATGGAGCTTAGTTCAACTCAGGTCCGTATTTTCATTACCCTGTGTACGAGGGAACTCAGGACTGGACCCAGCACTCCAGCTGTGGCTTCTCCAGTGCTAAGGATTGGGGAAGGATCACACAGTCAACCTGCAGGTTGTGAGATCCTGTTCATAATTCAACCCAGAAAAAGTTATTGGCCTTCCTTGCTGCAAAGGCACATTGCTGGCTCTTCCACCAGGATTGCAAAGCTGCTTCCCAGCCAATCAGTCCCCAGCCAGCACTGGTGCATGTAGTTATTCCTCCCCAGGTGCAGAATTTAGTATTCCCCTTTCTTGAATGTTCTGAGACTATTACTCTTTGCCCATTTCTTAAGCCTGTTAAGTTGCCTTTGACAGCATAAGCGTCTGCTGTGTCAAATATTCTTCCCAAGTTTGCAAATCATCTGCAAATTCGCATTCTGTCCCATCATCAATGTAATTACTGAACACATTAAACTGTACTGGCCCCACCAGTGACCTCTGGGAAACACCACCACTGGTTGGCCTTCATCTGGACTTTGCGTTTCTAACCACAACCCTTTGAGCCCAACAGCTCAGCCACTTTTCCTCTCACCTCAGCGTCTGCAGATATAACCTGTGCTTCATCAGTTTGTTGAGGACAATATAGAATCACGTAATCACTAAGGTTGGAAAAGACCTCCAAGTCGAAAATTTACCCAAATATCACTGTGCCCACTAAACCATATCATGCAGTATCATATCGATCTGCTTTTTAAGCTCTTCCAGGGATGGTGGTATAATGGGAGGCATTGCTGCTAGCCTTGCTAAATCCAAGATAAGCAATATCCCCTCATCCACTGAGTACTGCAGTCATTTCACCATAGAATGAATTTAGACTCTTATGACATTATTTTCTGTTCATAAATCTATGATGAGCACTCCTACCTTGTCCTTCATGTTTGGAAAGGGCTTTCAGGATGGTTTTCTCCTCTACCTTCCCAGGGATCAAGGTTAGTCTGACTGGCTTGTAGTTACCTGGATCTTTCTTCTTGTAGCCCTCAAATGAAACTATTTTATTCAAAAGATAAATACATTAGCTAAAAGGTTCATTTTAATATGTAAATGTAATTATTATATGCAAATACAATACAAAATTAATATGTATATTTATGGTACTTTAGGACTGTTTTCAAAAGAGCAAAACAGTTTAGAGCGCTCTTATTGTGGGTGGGTGTTGGACTAATTAACTTTGCTTCAGAGAGTTAAGATTCTTTGGGATGTGATAATATTCAAACATCACGAAGTGCCATTTAAATTTTAAAAGATACATGTTTTAAGAAGTTTCTGTGAAGATAGCACTTCTAGTAAAAAAGCTTCAAGTTTTCTTGGCCATTTTTGGGACTCATTGTGGTGCTGTTTCCAGCTCTACTGTCATTTTTCATGTACTAAGGAGGTCCATCTTTGACTGCCAATTGTAAAAGCCATTCCCTTGGCCCTGGCCCCATGAAGTATGTGTGCATAAGAGAGCTTTGAGTTGCTCCGTATCTTCAATACAATGTTTCCCGCTGTAGTTCATCAGATCAGGTAGATGGCAATAGATCAAATTTAAAAGTAAAAAATCTTGTGTAATTCATGAGGTCACAACAGAAAGAAAATTACTTTTGTCCAGGGTAGAGAGGAACAATAGTATAATTACTAATTATTTGTTCATAATTTAATATCTTTTGAGACCAGGCCTGAGGAGGACTCTAGAATGGGCTGCCCAGGGAGGTGGTGGAGTCACCATCCCTGCAGGTGTTTAAGGAAAGACTTGGTGTGGCACTTAGTGCCATGGTCTAGTTGACATGGTGGTGCTTGGTGAAAGGTTGGACTTGGTGATCTCTGAGGTCTCTTCCAACCTAATTAATTATTTGATTCTGTGATTCTGTGACTTGGGGATGTTCGTTGACAGGAAATGCAATATGAGCCAATAATGTGTACTTACTGCCCAGAAGGCCAGCTGCACCCTGGGTTGCCTCAAAAGAAATGTGGGCAGCAGGTTGAGGAAGGTGGTTGTGGCCCTTTACTCACCTGGAGTGCTGCGTCCAACTCTGGGATGCCCAACATAAGAAGGACAGGGACCTGCTGGAGCGAGTACAGAGTAGGACCACGAAGATGATCTGAGGGATGGAGCACCTCTCCTGTGAAGACAGGCCAAGAGAGTTGGAGTTATTCAGCCTGGAGAACAGAAGGCCCTGGTGACACCTTGGAGCAGCCTTTCATTATCTGAAGGGGGATACAAAGAGAACTGGAGAGAGGCATTTTTACAAGGGCGTGTAGTGACACGATGGGGGGAATAGCTTTAAACTGAAACAGAATTGGTTTAGATTAGACATTTGGAAGAAATTCATTACTCAGAGGGTGGTGAGGCACTAGAACAGGTTGTCCAGAGAAGCTGTGGATGCCCCATCCCTGGAAATGTTCAAGGCCAGGCTGGATGGGGCCCTGATCAACATGGTCTAGTGGAGGGTGTCACTGCCAATGGCAGGGGAGGTGGAACTAGATGATCTTTTGTCCCTTCCAAACCAAAGCATTCTATTATTCTATGAGATGGGACCTAACTAAAACTTCTCAGCTGATTACTTTATCTCTATTAGTCATTTTTCTATTTGCCACAAAAATAACTTCTAAAAATTTAATGTTTGCCCTTATTAAGTGCAAGCTATAGTCTTATCACTTGGTGGTTTGCAGCAGCTATACTGTATTTGTTGTGCTTTGGAACAAGAGTAACAGAACAAATAATTCCTTAATTCTTTATCCAAAATAGCTCTAGAACAAAGGCAATTCTACTTCAAAAGAATGTCTGATCTCAGTTACATTTTGAAAAAAGTCCTAGAACCTTCAGAATATTTCCTAAATAATGTCATTTCAGAAAATGACACAACTAAATGGCATCATCTCCATATTTTTAAAAGAGGCTAAAGAGGACTATTCACCTTCCTTACTTGTTTCCTTTTTTTAAGTTTATTTTGTCATCATCTTGAGAGAGAGGTAAAGACATATTTGAAAAAAATCCTACCTAAAAATCCAGTACTGCACAGTAGTAACAGAAGTGCTTTCAAACCAAGCAAGGGAATTGAATAATTAGGCATCAAATGGTAAAAATTTCCTTTTTATCTCATCCTAGTCACATTGAACTCAATGTCATAACTTCCACTGAACCGTGGTTTTATCCAGTGCATGAAGACAAGGACATGCAATAGCCATTGCAAGGCAGAGCATATAGAAAAAACTTAGGAACTAATTATCTGATTTTAGAAGAAACTGAATATATAATTTTAGTGAAATAAAAGTCAGAATATGAAACCAATACATTTCAGTATTTGGGTAAAATATTAGGAAAGGAAAAAGTCTTAAGGATATGTGAAATATTTATGACAGCTGTGAATATAAATTTTAGTAACTAATAAAAATTAAGGTTCAAATGTAAATAATATCAAGAGAAAACAGTACAGAAATTTTAAACTATAAATCTATTTTATATTTATTTACTGATTTCTTCAGTCAACCTTGAACTAGAAAGATGAAATTCACATTAAGAGAAATACAGTTCTTCTAGTGGTGATTGGATAGTCTTACTAAAAATTGATAACTTTGCATGGTGTGGAGAGCATTTGAAAGAAATTTTAAATGTAATCGTAGACAAAACAATGTTGCTAATCTGTGAACTCACACATTTGCAAATCCCAAATACTTGGTTTGCCAAAAAAACCCTCAAACCATAAAACAAATAAATTGGTTTTGGTAACATCCTGAATTGAGTTTGAACACATGTAAGTCAATGGAGTGACATTTATTTTCACTTTAACATCTCCCATGATATAACTCATTAATGCAACTAACTTATATTGTCTAATTATGACAGTGTTGGAAGCCAAAGTAATTTTTTCCCCAATTTTTGTCTTTGCTGTTTAAAACAAACCAAAAAACCATACAAAAATGGGGAAAAAAAGAAAAAAAGGCCATTCAAAGTTTTGTATAAACATATAGAGAAGATCATAAAAGTTAACCTGCGGAGACAAATTTCGTTCTTATTTATGGAGCATTATGTAGCTGAAACATTACAACTCACTGGGTGCTGTACTACCTGCTGGATACATTTGAATTCTAGACCAGCCACATCACTGCCATCATACCAGGAAACTGTTTTTTCATACAACCAGTGGTTGGACTGCCCCTTCAGGTGCTCCAACATTATTTGATTTCTCTGTCTTCATGGTCAGAATTAAAGCTCATCATGTAAAAATGTTAAAGGAGCCAACAATATGGGAGAGTGGTGAAAACACTGAACACCTCTTCCATGTCTTCAAAACTTAGGAAAAGGGCAGAAAATTACTTAATTCTTAGGAGTCAGAAAGACAGATTCCCAATACAAAATCAAGAGAATAAGAGATAAGCAAAGTAATTTTTTCAATCAAACTTCTTCCATTTTAAAATTGGGTTTGAAACTATTTTATGTGATTCTTATTACTCATAGGAATTTAAACTCTTTCTATAAGGGGAAAATAGGTTATGGAAAGAAGTAGATCTTTTTCATTGGCCATATATAGGTTACATAGTGATATATGCCCAGAGCTAAACATGTCCCACATGGTTGTAAGCAAAAGCTTATATTACTACTTTGAAGTTGAGAGTGAGTATCTAAAGCACCTCTGGACCTGCTTCACGCTTCTGAGTTTAAGTAAAATACTCCCACATAACTACAAAAAAAAAAA